>KN726631.1:20706-34106 GCA_000816745.1 Ancylostoma duodenale
ACTAACCTAACCTTGTACTAATAAAAATTGAGCGGGAGTTTCTATTCTGCTATCTATACTTTTACTTTGCAGATATTCTAGTACCGTACTCTGAGGCCGATAGTTGAAGAGACAGGGAACATTAGCGAATGCAGGACCTGAAAGGGGGGCGGACAGAGGTGGGGGTCGGACTGGGGATTATGGGAGGAGGTCGTATTGAGGGTCGGTTTTTCCCATCTTCATGCTTGACCCTGCTCATGAGTTGGACTATCTCAATAACTTGAAGCTTGAACCATTTCAAGTGAATACTCTCACTGCATTGGTTACACTGAATTGTTCACCGGTACTAAAGCCATCTGGAAGATATTCCCCGTGAGTTGGGAGTGGCTGCTCATGACGGGTCCATAGGTGTGGAAGAGATGTGACAAAAGCAATAGGTAGTATCATTGCACCTGAAAATAGCTCTATGATTAGGAATTTGCAAGCAAGGCTAGAATCACGAGAAGACTGGAAGACCGCTGTTGGCGTGGCGGCCAGACTGGTAGAATATACACAATTCATAAAGAGGATTTCGTATTTGAGCTCAGATAATGATTAGTCTAGCTTGTCCTTTAATTTTCTGAGCATTTCGCATGTGTGAAGCTTTTGCACGTACCTCATGTGGCTGCCCCACTTCACTTTCTAGCGTCCTGAAGGGGCACTATTTATAATATGTAATATTATAGTAATGTGTTAATAACATGTTTGTTAGTTAAAAACATGTTTATCAATAAGTATGTTCACTGTTAATGAAGTTGTCTGCAGCAATTATGGTTAGTTGTGAGAAAAGGAAGAATAACATCCTAAAGCGGAACGCTAGAGCTCAAAACTACAACCGGACTCAGATGTCTTTTCCGCCATCATCATTTCACTGATTTCATCCGGCTATTGGTCGCTGTCGAGACAATCCTCATGAACGTCCAGCATCCAAACTGGACCACTCAATACCTCAGCCAAAACATCGTCAAAACAACATCATGTAGAACATGGACCTGACAACGATGGTCGACTTGCTCTTGTTGTATTTCCTTCATCACTCTCAAGACGTTCCTTTCATCTGCCATCTCAGCCAAGAGTAAGTTGTTGATGTGCATGGTGGCCAGCTTCGCGTAGAGATGGTAGGAGGACCCTGGACAAAATATGAGAATAGTGAAGCTTCTGTGAAACCTCATCGAAGCTATTAACACTCACTAGAATATTTCTTCGCGACAGTAGAACCGATCGCAGCACGAACGGCGTGATTCGTCGAGGGAAAACACTGGCAGCATCTCCTCCTCTCAATTGCTGCTCAAGCTATAGTCCCTTGAGCAGCAATTGCTGGAGCGCGAGAAGGCGATTACTTAGCGTGGCTCAACTGCCTTGCAAGTGTGGTCTGTTAGCTCACAGAAGGCGCCCAATCCGACTTTGTCTGCAATTACGACTTTGCCCGCAGAATGCGTCTGGAAGGATACTTCAGCAAATGGTAGTAGGGAAACATCAGAGTGGAAGGAATCACACCAAATGCATACAGTCGCGGCCATAAAGATATGATCAGTGGCATACTGAAGGCGGATCTTTTCATCATAACTTAACTCGTGATTGAGCTATTCGGTCGAAATTTTAGGAATTGATGAGGGTCGAAGTACCTTTCTTTGCGCTGCATAACATTGACGCAAACTGCTTTCAAACAGAACTATTGCGTTCCAATTCCAAATTCGCCACTTTAATGATAATGGTTTCTCGTTTGTATCGCTATTCGCAGAGGGGTTATTCTACTTCTCATTTCGAGTGAATAATTTGCAGTTATAGTTGTGATGTGTAATCCTCCTCTTTAGAAAAGAAGCGGGATTACCAAAAAATAACCGAAGAAAGTGAGAAAAAAAAGTTTTCAAAAATCTCGAACAAAATACAACAGTTCCGGCGGAGGATATTTCTATGATATCCACTACTAACAACTATTCTGATATTGAAATAGGAACTATAGCGTTTTCATTATTATTGAGATACATTAAAACAAATTTTTTGATTTGATCAGTTATTTTCGTCCACGCATTTGAGCAGCAAAGGGAAGTGCAGCTCAAATCGATGGTTTACCGAACGGTTGTAAGTGCTTTTGCTCTTTATCGCGCTGAGTGTTGGGCCGCTACCAAGGGAGTAGAACGACGCCGCCTTGGCGCCATGGAAACGAAGATGCTACGCTGCATGTCTGCCATTGCGCGACTCAACCACAGCTGCAATGAAGACCTCCGGCAACGTTTTGGTGTCGCTCCAATAACGGACAAGCTTCGCTAAGCTCGCCTGGTTTGGCCACATGCTTCGTGCTGACAGCGTTTGCAAAATTGGCTTCAATCAGGTAGCTTCAATCAGGTAATTGTCATGGTAACAGCCAAGCCACCAAAAGGACGCCCGAAGCAACGATGGATGGACACTTTGCACGCCGATCTGAAAACAACTAGTATGTTCCTGGACCAAGCACACGACAGGACAAAATAGCGTCAAAGGGTCACCAGAACGGACCCCGTCACCAAACGGGACAAATGCAAAAGGAGAAGAAGAAAATCGTTTTTTGAGCCTGGGTGTGACCAGTGTAAATTTAGCGCAAACTTTCAGTGCACGACCACCGAATCCGCTGATTTAACCCTCAATTTCCAAGTGATGAGGATACAAATCAGTCTTTACAGCGTTTACTTCAGGGAAGGCATTACATCATCTTCTCGATTGCGACTTATTTGAGAGAGCCACTTATTTTAATAATGAATCAAAAACAAGGTAAGATAACCACGCAAATTTCATTCATGTTCGCCGATTACAAGAGCTGGGAGCGGGTCTGTCCCAAAAATTGCTTTTACACTAAAATCAAGCCTCACATTTTGAGAGTCTTGGCTGCTTACAACTGATATTATTTGTAGACTTTTACAGTCATCGCCTAGTATTCTCATTCTAGTTCTCACATCACATCTACTCACTGATTGTTTTACAATTTTCTAATGGCGAAATTCTTGATAGCAAATTGAATGAGAACTGCCATCATGGAAGCCTGGAGAAGGCGTGAATTTCTCCCCTCATTTCATACAATTTTTTATGTGACTGCAAGTATAATTGAATTGAGCGCTTCTTGTGGAATCCAGTTACCTGGCCAGTAATGACCCCCGAGAATAATTCTGGATTTCTCGAGCAAAATTGTCATCACGAGTTCTACCTTCTCGGAATATGTTTTAGGCTCAACTGCTGCAAAGTCAAGAGCTTTTTCAGAAGTCCGGTTAAAAATAACCGAAAAGTCTTTCCATTCAACGGGTAAAACACGACAAATCATGGGCTTCTGTTGAAGAAATAATATAGTAAGAGTTTAACAATAACTTATGCTGTCTTGCTTGCATGATTCCTATGAATTTAGGCAATAATTTGGCGAATGTCTACGACTTTGGTCTGATTTTAAGCAAGAATGCTCCGCGAACAACACGAGATCACTTCAGGTGAACGCTCGTACACAATACGACACCACATGTTCGGATCCACGTGCCAGAAGGCATCAAACACCACTGGTCAACGAGCTACGGAGATAACACCAAGCAGTTCGCTATTGTTTTGATGCCCAATGTGAGTAGAAAGATATATCTATAGACTTCTCGTGGTCCTGATAACCCTTGTTTTCTTGATATTATGTAACTTGAAAGAAGACAGAGATCAGACAAGGGTGAAGTGGCCTACTTGAGGTGGTTCCCCGGTGATTGGAATAGAAGATAAGCAACGAGGTCACTTTCTCTGAAGGCAAGGCTCTTTCAACAGAACGTCTCAATCTGATAGCGAGCCAGCGAACCTTTTGAGGCCGCGCACTATCGTTCCGGAGCTGACCCGGGACCGCTTTTTAGAAACAGCAGCAGTCAGGCTGAGGATCTGACCACTGCATACAACCAAGCACCAGAAAGGCAACCTCCCAGAAGGGGTCCCGCCTTATCAATACCAAGTTTAGAAAAGGTGGGAATCATTGCAAGGGAATAATAAGAGGATTATTTACTTCCTTGACAAATGAAGCTATTTTCACTACTGTCATGTCATCCACTATCACCCTTTTATTACTCATCATTAATGTCGTATCATGTGAGTACATTGAGCAGCTTACAGCCAGATAAACTGCTAGAGAAAAATGTAGAACACCTCTTCTGAATTGTTGCATCTAAGCAAACATACGATTAGAGCAAATTCTCAAGAATTACTCATTAAATTGTAGTCTCCCAGAAAATGAAAGTGACCGTGAAAAATGAAGTCTCTACTGACACAAGTACAGATTTTGATTTGAAAATAAAAACCTTTACTGTGTTTGGTTTGCAATTAAAACATTCTTGATTACATCGGTGGTCTAAAGCGGAAGATATTCTTTCCTGTTCTCCACGACTTTGTTAGAAACTCCTACATAAAGATCGTTTTGTTTTCTGAGTCGTCTAAATTTTGAAGCTTCACATTTTCCTTGCTTATATGGGCAAGAATTACTCATTAAATTGTAGTGTCCCTAGTGCAAGAACCAGCAGCACTTTTTACTTCCTCCTATTTTCTATTTTGTATTTAACCATAGCATTGCCTGAAGCCTAATATGTTTAGCAGATCCATGATGTTCACACTTACCTATTTTCTTCGGAGCATTCCAGTCCGAAGATTCCCAAGATTTTTATTTATTTATTCATTTTTATTTATTCGAATACGACGTATATCACAACCGTTGAAAAAACCAACATAGCTAGTAGAAGAGACATGAAGCTGAGCTTAAAATCAAGGAAACCAATAATCTAAGTAAAACTTTGCCACTTTCCGTTTGGAAAAGGTCGAGGATCCGATGACCTCTCGGTGGTCTTAATCAAATGGACAAAAGCTGAGCAGGCACCAACACTGAAAAATTTAGTTCTGACCGTGATTCTAAATCGTGGAAAGCAAATTTTTACTTTTGCCCCCCACACTCCGCGGGTGGTTGATGATGTTGAGGTAGAAATAAATGTGAAAAATCCGGACCTTCCACTTCATAATTTGTCAATTTAAAGTGAAAAATAATTTCCGTTGATTTTGCCCAAATATATTCGTTGGAACCTATCTAGAAAAGAAAAGGAGTAGCACATTCATATAAGACATATTTGTGTTCATTCCACTGCCATTAAAGGTGTAGTTGTGTTTTCTACGCTTCTCATGGCCGTGAGGCGTCGAATTTACTGGGAGTTTCTTCTATGAATTCGATTACAATAACATTATTGTAGTTTTCATGTGAATGGAATGTTATAGTATGGTTCCAGCTTTGCCACCTTTTCTAGTGCTTACCTTGAGCATTGTGCTGATGAATAAATGAATGAATGAATGAATGAATGAATGAATGAATGAATGAATGAATGAATGAATGAATGAATGAATGAATGAATTAATGAATGAATGAATGAATAAACAAATATGTAGGCAAATAAATAAGCGGGGATATCCATGTCCAATTTCCCGTAATTACGCATCTCCTTGAAGAAACCGCCATCCCAAGTACACATCTCACTTTCATGGTCTTTCATAAAAACCGAGGGGTTTTTCTTCAGCATGTCTCTATTTCCACCGAAAACTGCTTGTGGAGCAGTGCACTGCGTCTGAACAGTGAGTGCGCTAATCGTGTTGTGGTCAGCTGTTCCCTGACCCACAGTAGTCGACCGACACTTGCTCCCGAGTAATGCGCAACTTGACCGCACTGCGTAGTTCGTTTCCGACCTCGTCTGCTTGTTTTACAGCGCAATATTCAGGCAAAAACTCTTCGATGCCACCCACATGGTGCAACCGTTCCATGAAAGCTGTGAGATGGCAAAAACCTGCTGCGCCTTTCAACTTGGACGGTTAACAGTGTACGTTCCCAGTGTACGGAACCGAAATCCTTCGCGAACTAGGGGTGCTATAAATTAAAGAAAGGCAACACAACGCCAACTCGTTACAGCGTCCTCTACTGAGACATTAGGACTTTATTGACAGTATGGTGATTTATTGACGCGTCGCATTTACAGTGGCCTGTGCCTTTAACGACATTATTGCCCGATTTATGAGTAACCTTGCGACATCTTTGGTGACAAGGAAGAAATATCGCAGCATTTAGCTTGGATGGTGTGGTTGGACTCG
This sequence comes from Ancylostoma duodenale, assembly GCA_000816745.1. Taxonomy (NCBI): domain Eukaryota; kingdom Metazoa; phylum Nematoda; class Chromadorea; order Rhabditida; family Ancylostomatidae; genus Ancylostoma; species Ancylostoma duodenale. Next base: position 26,830 of record KN726631.1, read on the forward strand.
GTCACTGGCTGGGGCTTGTGTCAATGTTCTTCCAGAGGTGAACCGTGGTAAGAGCTTATCACATTTGTTGCATTCTAAATTTTATATGGTTACGAGTCACATGCTGTCACATTTTCTGATGTTCTTGGATGTTTAGGATTGCCATGGATTGCCGATAATAGTTGACAGCTTACGGAAGTGTGACTATTAAATTGCTTTGACTTCATTTCTTTTCATGTGGAATATAAAAGTGTCAATGCACACCAGTCATACCAAAAACAAAATTTCCCAAATAACAGATGCAAGTTGATAAAGAATGTCGGGAAGCATTTCTTTAGAAAATCTTATTCTAGTGTTAAGACTCCTTATATGGGTAATGCACGAAACAGAAGCTGAACATGTACTCATGAAATGGAAATTTTTAGAATTCTTCTATCTATGCAGTAATTTCAGGACTTTTTATTCTCTAATTTATTTAGTAATTTGTTGATGCATTACAATCGATGCGATGGATACCAGACAGTGGCTGACGCAGAAAGTGGGGGAGGGGAGGGGGGGGGAGGGGGGGGGGTGTGGGGAAGAAAAGTGGGGTCTCCGCCGTTTTGGGGACCCAGAAGCAAAATAAATTAATAAAAATATTAATTACAATAACAAATAATTAATAGAGATTATATCAAAAATAATAAATAAAATAAACAAATTAAAAACAAACTAATAACAAGATTTTTATTTGTACTGTAAAGTAATTCCAAAAATTTGGCGACCCATTCTCGGGGTGGGCCGCCCCCCCCCCTGCGTCCAGCACTGATACCAGGAACGGTTAGAGGCAAAAAATATGGCTGGGAAAAGTGCTGAGTGCATGTGATAAGAGCATGAGATGAGGTCTTTTTCAGTAATTGTGAGAACAACCATATTTAATAAGTCATGCTGCCAAACGTTATCAATTATCAATTAGTTATTACTAATCAGTTACTTTCAATCCGTTAGTTACTAGTCAATTGAAGGCAAGAAATCTGTAGTCTAAATAATAAGATATGTAGATTCTTGTTCGACATAACTCGAAAAGGTCTAAGAGGCCTAAATTGTAGCCCATACACTTTATAAAGTGTTGTGCAGCTATTCTTCAATGCGAAAGCAGTTAACTCTATTGAAAGAGTTATAGGAAATTTCTTACATGTACTTACTATAGTTGCGAAACTACCAAGGAATTACAAAGATCAACAGACTCACTTTTTTGATTCATAGTACATATAGCAAATTCAATGTTAAGAAACTTATTGGCGGTCGCTGCCCATTCTCTTTCTATCAGGTTGGTGCGAAATTAATTGCCGAAACGAACACTCCAGTTCAAAGTGTTATAACTTGGCTTATACACAACTTTTTCCATAAGTTTAGCGCTCATTTAATTCTCTAAATCTTCCCGACTAATGTAGTAAAAATTGTATGCCTCTACAATGAAAAATGGCGTCGCAAGAATCCACAAACTTTTGGAAGGCGATTTCGACATGCTCTAGATCAGCAATTTGCTGTTGTCACAGGTTTCCATTCAAGACTCGGGAAAAGCGTTATTCCGTAAGGGAAAGGTCTGAGGAATGAGAAGAATTAATGAGAACCTCGATGCCTTCCTGTGCAATTTTTTGACGGCTGAGTTTTTTAGTTAGAGGCTTAGCGCTATCCTGGATGAGGGAAAAATCTGATTCCGTTCACCATTGCCAACCAAATCTACAGGAGATTTTCGGAAATGGACTCTAAATTACAATGTTGGGACTCCGTTGTCATCGCATGACTAGGTTCAAGAAAGCTACAGTCAATCGTTCCCTTACAGCGCCACCAAACTTGTGACAAAACCTCCCTAGAGAGGAGATCTCGGTTAGGAAAACTTAGAAATAGGAAAACGTCTCTACACAAACCCATTCGCATTTCTTGTTATCGTACAGAAGCCGAGCTCCGATTATAGTAGTTACTTGGCCTAGAAATGAGTTGTTTTGGGACGGAAAATTAAGTTAGAAAAGAAGTCACAGAGGATGGGACGCTGGTCGGCAGTCAGATCGGGGGTGTTCAGTTCCGCACCTCCTCTACTCTGTCGATTGAAGTCAAATGTTTCGAAACTGTGGTGTAGTAAGCACCCATCCCTGCTCTCAACGTCTGAATGGTAAGATCCGATTTGGGCTCTACGACTGTCCTTAACACTTGATCGCCGAGGAACAACCTCCCATCATGATCATAGTTGCCTTGGCGTTCAAAATCGCTGGAAGAAATTTCCGCGAACTAGTAGCTCATTGTTCATTAAAAGAAGACCCTAAGCCAAAACAGGTGCAAGATCATCGGACACCTCCGACGAAGAGTGGTCGAGTTTGAAATCATTAACCATGATGACCCTAAAATCGCGTCGGCTCATCATTTGTTCTCGGCTCTACAAAAAGGCAGTGAGAAGAGCTAGCCAGAATATTCAAGCGGCTTTGAAAGAGGAGGAAAAGCACTTTCAGAAGGTTACCCAAGTTGACTTGAAATGCCTCGAATATCGCAGAAGAGTGAGGTTTATTTGCGCATACCCCAAAACGGCAATTAATTTCGCACCAACCTGATACTTTTGTTCGGTCACGTGTGGTCACCCAATCTTCATCTGTCTTTTTTGCTGACTTGATGTGTGCACTTTCCATTCTTCCCGCCAGAAAAAAAACTGTGAGTGAGCACTTCTCTCGTTAAAAAAACGTATGTGACACACCCGCCATTATCATGAAAACTGGCAAGGATTCGTGTAGAGAAACTTTAACGAATTCTAGTCCAAGCATTTTCATGAAATTTTCTGGGCTGGCGAGGTTACAAATCATTCGCCGCTTGAAACAGACTGTTTGAGAAGTAGTGTAACTAGTTTCCAACCTAAACTGTTGTTCTAAAAAGTATCCGTGCAATTCACTGAATTCAATATGCTCAGCTTCGAATATGAATGAACGTGAGAACAAACACTCCTTCCTCGCTTTTTTTTTGCTCGATTTTTTTAATAATCTCTCCTTTACCGGACTCCTAGCTCATCATGAAATGTACACGTTGTAGCGGTGCATGAGAGGTGGATGATGAATTAGGCGGTGAATTAATCAAATCGAATGTCAGAGGTCGGAAACATATTGAGCGCCAGGATCTCTATTCATATTCACATGTACGGCCCCAATCATATCCCACATCGTCACTTATGTATGTAGGAACCACAAAACTACTTGTTAAACCATTGACGACGACGCCATTTATCACGGGTTTCCACATTTTCTCAAATTCTGGCTCTTCTCTCTTCTCCAGAATTTTCATAAAAATCCCATTGAAAATTTTCATGATCACGTTGACTTAAAAGTATTTTTACATCACCATGTAAGAAAAGATTAAGGTTCAATGATCTCTTAGAACGAGCTATGTGGAAAAAGGTGCGGCCACCGATGAGCCGTGCGATCTCCCAAACATGCTAGTGTGCATCCATAGCTACATACTTTATCGCTGCAGAATTAGAAAAAAAAATGGATAAATATCGGAAAAACCGGAAGAGACACAGAGTTGCCCTGCAAGAAGATATAAGGCTTTGAGAGCTGGTGAATGTTTTACAATAAATATCCAAAGATATAAAATATGAAGCCCTCAAATGTGTAAGAGTGATAGAAATAATAGGTTGACCGCACAATTATCGAGCTAATGGTCGCTATCAAGCGGAAAATGTTGAATGCTTATGGAAAACTGCATGAATTGTTTTTGTACTGACGACTTTTGGATTCCCGCTTGTGAAAAAAGTGTCCTGTATCTGAAAATTATTACATGGTTCGAGCAGACAACCAATACTTACTGTTGTTACCTCTTTTTTGGGGGAAGAGGGAGATGCAAATTCATCTCAAAATTAGATAAACTTCCGAGGAATGTAATAGATGAAAAAAAAAGCTATGTTCAAGGTTCCTATATAAAATGTCTTGTCTGATGTCTATTTTTTGTTTATTTGTTTATAAAACTCAATTTATTGAATTGTTGTTTTATCAACGAGTTGCATGTTTTCAGGACGACTCTCTGCCTTTTCTTCTCCTCTTTTCGTTCCCAAAAAATGTGATAAGAGTGAATCTTGGCCATCTGGTTAGAACTTCCACCTACTTCCATACCTAGGGAAGTTTTACAAAAGTAGAGGACCAAAAGAGGCAGGAGCGAAAAAAAATCGGGAGCTCAGAGGATTCGGCGGTCAGAACACATCACTCCAAAATGGCTGTCTGGATGTTCCTGGAATCCATGGTTCCGAACATGTCTTAACCTGCTGAACACGTCAGACACGTACTGGGGTAATTTAAGCAGACCGGAAGCGTTCGGTGCGTCACATCTTTCTCTGTACGGTGGCGGTGCCGCGGCAGCTGAGCGGCTCAGCCGGTGAAACGGGATATTTTTGCCTCCGATGGGCATCGCCAGACGATAAGGTCCCATTATTAGGCTACATTCACCGCCTCGATCAAAGAAGACCTCCGTGGTTTAGTTTACATTAGGATAGCGGCCAAGTACCGCAGGTAACAGTTACAGCGGGTCAGCGCAGCCCCGCCACGCCCCTTAACCTCCATCGGCACTCGTCGCCCTCACAGAGCCGCACTTGTTGTGTGTGTTTCTCCATAATCCCGCTGATCGCTCTGACCCCCTTGTAATTATGTACAGACCCACATGTCATGGATACCGCTCTCTCGCTCTAATATTACTCTCACCTAACATCACTTTACTCTTGGTTTTGTAGAGTAACCATGATCGACTTCACGATGTTCGAGTGCGAAATTGAGCCCACATGTGGAAAAGAGGCTGTGTCACCAGTGCCCGCGAAATTACCTCCGTCACCCGTTAGAGAGCAACGTCTTCAGTCGATTCGTAAGCATCTGGAACAGGTAAATAGCGTTCATTGATCACTCAGCATATCTTATCAGCTGACCTTCTACGATGGTAGCGCAGTGCTGATCAGCTGACGAGAACCGCGTGTGCACAAATAAGTTAGCCTATCTCGTTGGAAACATTGGAAGACAAACAATGCCTTTATGGCCTCAAATACTTCGGGTCTTACTGTAGCATTCCTTATACCTGATAAGCTCTATTTTTGGCCTCTAATCACCACAGAAGTCCTTTAACGACAATTAGTCAATTTTTTTGCGGACTTGGCTCTCAAATTTGTGAAAGTCTTCTAACCATCTTACTCTAAGTTTTGCGGTTTTTCAAGCTCACATTGTAAATATTTGCTTATTTAGTTATTTATTTATCTCACACGATCGCGAGAGCTCCACGTCGTTTATGATCCGCAAAAGAGGTACAATCACATAATAGTGAGAGAAAACGAAAATTTCACTCTGGTTAGCAGATGGTGGTACTTTTCTGAGATAAAATGAAATGTCCATACATAACTAGATTGATGTCACCAACCAATCACATAGATGATCAGGGTCTACCGGTCCACGAACCACCGATCAGGGCCGGTTTTGAGTAAAAGGAGGGTGGTTTGGACCCACTGTGTTTAGAAATTACTGTAATATTGCCTGTTTACCGGACTGAACTTATAATGTTGTACCAATTAGCTTCTAGAAGAAAAAAAAATGAAACCAAAGGATAGGTTCATAATGTAAAGAACAGTTTTAGGCCTTATAGATTGCTACAGAAAATTTTTCGTAGTGTTTGTCTAGTTCCTGTTTTTTTTTTCATCTTCAGACCATCCAAGTGAAATAAAACTTTACAAAAATACTATTTGAACCCGAAAATCACAACAGAACACAATAAAAGCAATATTTCCTTGAAAATAAGCTTGTCCCTCGTTTTAAGAACAGGTTTTCAGGTTTACGAAGCCGACCGGGTGCTTCTGTGGAAGATGAGTCATTGCACAGCCTACACGCAGATGACGGAGATTCTGGCTGGACTGAGGTTGGTCCGAAGGCTGGAATGTGCAATCCAAAAACGACTTTTTGAACAGGTGGGTACAGCATTTTCCTTTGAAATTCATTCAAATACTTTTTTTTGGAAAAACATTTGGATTAGTATAATATTTTCTGTTTCAGCTGTCTGAGTCCAGTGATTAGAGCAAAGAGAAGCGCTCTCGATCTCAACGCCAAGTGCCTATTCCTGTGTATGCCTGTAAATAGTTAAACTGTGCTATTAATAACTGTAATTGTGAAATTCCCTATTGTAGAGTGTATATTTGTCCGTATGTTGTATATTTTTGGAATGAATCCATACTGCTCCGTGTTTTCGTTCCGCTTTTGTGATGGTAACTGCCGCGGTGTCGATGAATTGTGTGGACAAAGCTGTATCGGCAGAACGGGGTGCAGTGGATTTGGGTTATTTAGATAGTGGTGGCATGAAAAGGCGTTTTATACCATCGATTAGTGTTCGTATCCCTTGTAATACCTGGCGGCATCCTGGCCTGAGCTGTTTGGCTGGGTGCCAAGCCGCTGCGGTTGTTCTTCTTTCCTTCCGTCTGCATCTCGAAGGTCAACACCAACTCAAGAGCTGCTGTCCACAGGTACTAGGTACCACCTCTTTATCGGTGATTTTACCGTTGATCCATAGGACATTCAATTGAAAATACATAAGGCACTTGAAAACACCGGCAAGTACGTCTCATTTCGTTGGTTTTGAATCTCTGCTCCGTCCAGACGACCTTGTTATTTTGACAAATATTTAAAAAAATAGTGGAGAAACCAAAACTAGTTAATATAAGAGAACTTGTCCGTGCGTTATCTCTAGCAGCCCGCCATAAAGCTAAGTAGCCCTCGGTAGTTCGCCGTAAGATCGTTATCGCTCATGTCTAGAGATAGGCTGCCTGTGGTTAGCCTCCGTCGCCTACATTTCCGTAATTGAGTACATAATACATTTTTCCATTAAATGATACAGACGAATCATCCGTTCAAAAACTATTTAAACTAGCTTAAATGCTATATTTAGGACCGAATAATGGATTAGATACATTCTAATTCGATTTCGAATAGGTCGAAAACTTGGAAGTTCAAAAAAGAGCGAGTAACGCAATACTGGAGGAAAGGTAAGTAGGGCTCAAACACTCCCTCGTTTTTTAAGCATTCGAATTTCTGAATCGGTCCCTAGAATATTAAGGAAATGAATAAAATAATTCGGTCCTTATTTCCAGAGTATACAATGGGAATAAATCGAATTATGTCCGCTGAATCGTGTTTAATTTTTTCCAAAAGCTAAAACAAAATTAATACGTTGCCCGACACGTGTCAGGATAGAGCAGCTAGCCTTGGCTCGTTAGCTAAATTTTAGTGGGCTGCTGCATTGCAAAATCCACCCTCCCCCCC
>KN726632.1:13636-27457 GCA_000816745.1 Ancylostoma duodenale
ACATTTGTGATGTGCTGAGTCTGTACTTCATCACCCGCACCTCAGCTCCAAGTCGAGGATTTCGGCTCTTGCTGCCTTTAAAGGCAGCACCCAAGAAAAAAATTGTCACTCAGATTTCAGCGCGAACTTGAGTTTCTCACTATGAGGAACACGGACAACGTGGTCGATTTCGTCAGAACTCACGTTAGATGGTTTTCGGATGCTACCAATTTGCTGCATTATAGCAAGGTGGCCGAGTTACGCTGGTGGAATAGTTCAAGAAGATCAATAACGCTGCCTTTATTGTCAATGAATTTCCTGGCAGAGCTAGATAATCGACTGATTTTTCAGCTTTTCTGAAGGAGAAAAAGTACAAACGAAAGGGAAATAAAATGTTCACTACAGAGGCATACCTTATGAAAAGAAACAAAACTTACGGGAGCTACCAAACAGAAATTTATAAGATATTTCCAAAAATTTAAAAGTTCTGGGCAAAAGAAGGGATCGTACGGTTTAACAACAATTGAAAGAGCGTAAGTGAGGGAAGGAGATCATCACAATGTAAAAATTCTCGAAATGAGCATGGAAACGAACGTTTTCTTTGGAGGACTGACTGACTTAGGCAGAAAACAGCTAGTTCGTATCGCGCCACATCTCATCTGCGGATACCCGGATACCACGTCTAACTTGTTATATCTTGGGAATGCAGATGCCTTCGGCGGTGCATGTTGCGTAGAATTACTGATAGTATCGTCCAGACTCCAAAACATTCAAAATTTTGTACATGAGTATTATCGTGGGCGCTGCCTTTAAGCCAATCGCCGAGCTCATTGGCACATTGTTCCCAGGTACAACGCTCCAAACCCCAAATTCAGGGTGATGGCGCAAGGAAAACTGCAACAATGTCTTTATTCACGAATCATTACCATATCAAGTATCTGTGTACTAATGTATAAAACGTGAAGTTTTACTATTGCTTCTTGCCTTCTGTGCCATCTGATTCAAAAGATACCTCTTACATTCAATTATCTCCAGTGAAAGAAGCAACAAATGCAATTTTTTGCCCCTTTCACCGCGATTTCTTGAGGCGTAAAACGTCTGCGAATTGATGTCTTGGAAAAGCGCAACAATAGCTTTTAAAGTATGGTATTGTTGGGTGACGTAGTGGATTACAATAGATTTACAAGTGTGAAAGAGAAGAGGATGGTATCATGGTTGCGTAGTTAATTGTTTGCCACTCTATCCATTGATGTCGGTTATAGGTTGGGAGAAGATCAAAAGAAATAGGTCTAAGGAGCGCTACAGTAAGCGAGTAGTTTCTCATAATCATTTGATGCGAGAGGACGAAAACAAGACAGAAAGTGATCGCTACTTCGAGGAGGGCATTACAAAATTCTTCTCAAATGATTCATGAAATTTCAGATTGTATTTGGATTGTATCTGGATTGTCTTGAGAGCTGGACGATTTTCGATGTGATTTCAGTAGAAATTTGGTTATGCCAAGTTTCGTGAAAGCACCATAAAACGTTCTCATATTTCTGGAAGATGAATAACCATTTGAGGAGTGAACAATTATTGTTTAGTCAGCTGTAATTACACGCAATAGTTGGCCAATTGAGAATGCGACTACTTTTTTTTTCTAATTAACGTGATTCACTTTCCGCTCAAGCTAGCTTCCTAGTCCACTCCAGGATCGGGATTCTCCTTTAGGGCAGGTAATTTTTGTGTCTATGCTGAAATATAAATGGTATTGTCTATGTAGAGATGGTAATCTGTATAGGGTACCGGAAGATCTGCGAAGTTGCGCAGTATATGTATAGGGTACCCATACTAGGAATTAGTTTTTTTTTTCAAAATAATGAGGACAAAAAATCGGCACCTTTTTGAAGGTCACAAAAGCATCCTAATGAAAATCGAGGGAAAAGTTGGGAGCGCCGTATAACCCAGGAGTGCCACTATCAGATCACAACTTGTTCCCGGTTCCCGTAAACAAAGCTTTCCTAAGTAGAGAAAAATTCAGCAAACCGAAGGTCAAATTTGAAAGAAGTGTTATTTTGAATCACTGCGACAATTTTTAGGAGTGCACTCATTATTTGCACGAAAAATGGCAAATGCTCACTAATATTAATTTTGAATGGATTTTAGACTTTGTTACAATATTTGAACTAACTTTGTTTTCCTCGAAAATGTGCATTTGTGTTTGGCCAAATTCATAGTTATTAGCTAGTTATTTGAACGATATTCACTATCTAACCAAAATTCTTTCTAGGAAATTGCACTGTGGAGAAGGGACATAGCATCTGAGCGAGGAGCGAAGAAGCTGATTAGTGTTCTTACTGAATGAGGGTTCTCGTTTCAAGTACACCAGACGAGGAAGTTGAGAGAGGGCAGTTGGGTAAGATCCTGATGCATTCAAAGGAAGCATATGTCTCACTTTTTCACTAGTGGACTAACAATAAGATAGCATTTGTTGGACACAGTCAGCACGGGAAAAACGTTTTCAAGATATCTAAGATCCATGACATCCCAGCACTTTGAGGCATACTGTCATATACTGTCTTATAAGAGGAAGTTGTTAAGCCTTTAATTTCAGTCACTTTCGTTGTTCACAAACACGCTACTTTTCTACAGTAAACCAAAACATTGTGAAGTACTATGCAATTTTACTACGAGGAACTTTCTCACATATTTATTATTAGCACTAGTGAGATAATACTATCACAATGTTTTCACCTAGTTTCCCATTTTGGTACACTCCGCACTTCTGGAAGTAAACTGTTGTGTTGGGCAATAAGTTCGTGCGATTTTTTTACTAGGTTTTTTACTAGGTCCGATACTTCATTCGATTACATGTCATAGGTTTTTTTAGCTCTTGTTTTACTCTTCACGATTGTTATAACCGATCCCTTAAATTCCCGCTCTATCTTGCTTTTTTATAGTGTGGAATGTGACCCTCCGATTCGACGACAGCGAAATCTGAGACAACTAAGCTACGACTTCACTTGTAGAGCGATTGCACCTCAGGCGGCTAGGGACGTGAACGTCGCCTATAGAGAGAGCCTTGTTGCTGAAAATGCAGCGTGCAAAAGGATGTCCGCCAGAGAGGTGTCTGTCAGAGAGGTCAATCTTTGATTGTGAGATGCCCCTCATTCCTAACACGCAGTTTGTGAAACAGTGGTCCGATAATCCGCTGGGTTTTGCTCCAGACCTAAAGAAACAATAACTGCAGATGCTGAATCTCTGCATTACCTGAGTTCCACTGATTAGCTTTGTGAATGTGATCTCGCTGCCCATAGAAAATCACACGAACTCATTGCCCAACCCAATAACTCTCAGTTTATTAGATTAAGTTTCTATTTAGATCGGATCTATGTATGTGTATCCCTCAAATCGGTTAGGAATTTATGCCTACCCTGCCAAAATTAATTCAATTAGTGATTTCCATCTCTGATGAAAGATTACGCATTAATTCTTGACAGTGCTTGCTTCATGCAGAAGTAGGCTTAGAGATGAGCACGTCCAAGATGCAAGTAAAGGTGAACCAGTGGTATGACGCGAGGGAGGTGAATTTGAGAGGAAATGCTTCCCAACGAGTGAATTCTTACGTTCACGTGGGACGAGAGCTGAAGATTCGGGAAGTAACGGATCAAATGGAGGCCCTGAGCTCAAATGTTCTTTACTTAACCCCTCTGTATTGTCAGCGGTGTGCTACACGACCAAAACTTAGTCTCATAATGAGACAATAGCAGAGGCTATGCGAACAACGCACCGAGCACTAGAAGGATGTTGTCTGAAGACGAGTCGATACCAGCAATGACATCAACACCTTCATGTACAGATTTACGAGGTCTACGAGAGAAGCCACTTCAGTACGTGGAAACTTTGGAGGATCGCTGGACCGGTCACTTACTTCGACATAATGCTGATAGGTGAAGTTTCCGCGACACCAAATGACTACCAAGGAACAAGACGAGAAGCTGGGAGGGCGGCCGATGCGATGACTCATTTTTAAAATATTTCAGACAATGAGGTTTGCCACATTGAATGCAGGACACCAATGGGGTATGGCAGGGTTATGATCTTTGCTGAAAAGATCGCCAGTCGAAAAGGTTAATCAGCGCATCAAAGTAAGCATTCTTTAAAACTAGTGGCGTTCTTGTACTCATTGTTGTACTGGTTCACAACAAGTAAAAATAGCATATGGTTGGAAAGGAAAGAACACTAAGTGGGTAAATTAAGCATAGGAGGAGTTGTACAGGTTGTCTATATGCCTACGCCTTAATAAGCAAAAAAGAAGGAAGCATACGTCACCAATTTTTGGTCTGGTAGACAAAAATGGTCGGAAATGAATTGGGAATAAGGAAAATTACAAAGAAGAAGAACAGAGCGTACTCTTCAGTATACTCAGTATTATTAACAAGGTGATGGTGGTCGGCGTCATTTGCGGGACATTTGATTTCCAACCTGCTGCGGGGCGTGGCCGGGTGGATTCAAGCTGTGGGCAAAATAACTATGAGACGATTACATACCATCTGATCCCAGAGATCTAGTCAGAATTTGATCACAGAGATCTAGCCATTTTCCAGAAGCACTGCTGGTACCAATCGAAGCAGAATACTTAGACTCAATGAGCGTTGGTTAGGATGGTTGAGGTCATCTATTGACTCTCTATTGCGGCTGTTCTGCTTGGGTCAACTAGGTCTAGCGGTCCTTCTGGTCTGAACAGGATTGAAAGTTCTTTACAGTTTCAGGATATCAATAGAACTCATCTGACAATGAGACTACTTCGAGACCTGACCATTCGATTGAACAATTGAGCTAACTTCCCAAAGTTTCTGAATGCTAGAACAAGAATGACGCTGCATAGTAGGCCATACGAAAACCGCAAGAACTTCCCCTACAATCTAATATTCTAAAAAATAATGTTAGACCACGTTAAAAATGCTAATGCATGGGAATCTTGACGAGAGTGAAATGTGGGGGACATTCGATGTACCGACTCAGTGCCGCATTTGTATGGTTATATGAGTTGGCATTTGTAAGGTCAAGGTCTGAAGAAGGCCTTAACACCTGAAGCTAACGAATGAAGAAGTTCAAGAACTTCACTTTGACAACAGAAGAGGAACAAAAACAATCTCTGAAAGTGAAAACAGAACAAATGAAATACTCATGCACATGGCAAGAAAGAGCTCTCTCAAAAGCGGATGAAGTTAGAATTGAAATTGAAATTGAAAAAAAAATAGAGCAACCGCTACCACCTGTAGTTGGCTTGTAGCAAAGTTATATCATGGAAACGATATTTGTTCTTGCTATGGTACCGGAAACAGTTTGAAAATATCTACATAGTTTCAATTGTAAAGATGAAAGAGTCTGGTTTGCTTCTAAGGTTACTCTTGATGGGTTTTCTGAATTGAATACATTTTGATATCACTATTTCATCATGATATTTCACTATCATGCTTTCACTCTTAGTATTGAAGTGTCTCCGCTCTACAGTTGAAGGAGTCAAAGATACGACTTGAAAAAAGTACGCTTCCACTTTCGTTGAGCCATGGAAAATGAGTGGAGAAAATGAAGATGACAATGGAAGTAGATTATATCATCGCAGCATGCTGTGAAAGAGGTGACGGTACTTCCTGAAATCACATCAGATGAGGGCAGATGGGTTGCAGAGGTTTTAGAAAATATACTGTATCTATTGCCATAGATTATTCAGATGAGAAAAAAAGCCAAAAATGTGAGATGGCGTAACAATTGTATAGATGATGTTAAAGAAAAAAAAACTAATGCATATATGGAATGATTCTACATCATCTCAGATGCAAAACTATGTATAACGTTGTAGCTTAAAGGGTGCATCTGCGACATTGTCTGCGATTACAGCTGTAGTTTAGCATCAGCAGGCTGGTCACTGATTCGATCGATGAGAGGACGCCGCAGGCTTTGTCCGGGAGCAGATTTTTCGAACCAGGTGGTCAGCTAGCCGATGCCAAGCAGCAGCCGCAATTGCGACAAAGTCCCAAATGCACTCTCTTAGCTACTAGACCATACTTCCACCTAAGCTGGAAGCTCATATCAACAGAATAGCGTCCGCAGCTGTGCGCAGGGCTGGTGTTTGCTCTCTTCTTCCAGAACTTACAATTCTTGCTCGTGCACTCAGTGCGTAGCTGTCAAACATACAAAATTTTGTACTGGATGGTGCGTAACGTCATAGAGCGCGGTCGTAACGTCATAGAAGCAGTGGGAGAAAGGGCGGAGCGGCCATTTTGCAACACAATTGCTTGGAATGGCTAGCAATTAAAGGAGGGTTAATTTCCGTTGAGGTCACAATTTATGTGGGATAAATGTCAACTATGAACTGGTTAATCATTTTTATGCTAATTCGCACGTAGCTAGTCAAACTGCTGTAACGTGAACGAGTCTGAGCATTCGACTGGACGGTTTCCACTTATCTGTGTTCATTTTAAGGAACATTTAAATATGTTTGCTGAGTCTAAACTTCAGTCTCATTTGGGTGCAAACTATAGGTTTCACCATGATGACACTAACTTTGTTGTTGAAGATGAAATCTCACTTGATGTCGCGCCCAGACCGGGCGCCGGTGGTAGCACCCGAACCGAACCCTGCAAAAGAGGGCTTGACCAACAACCCACAAGGACTTTAGGGCACTACTGCGCGTCTAATGTGTCAGTGGTCTCACTCGCGAGCCAGCGGGCTAAGTGTGAGAGGCCAGCGCATGTGAGCGAGCGAGCGTTACATAGTGGGTGTGTTCAGCGCTTTCCAAACATCCACAATCATATTCACTGGGTCAAATCACGAAAAAAAAACAAGAGAAGAGTGAAGAGAAGTGGTTGACGTCAGACGAGCACAAGAACGCAAAAAAAAATGCTGACAAGTCGCGTGTGGAACTTCACAGACCCATATGTGAACATAACCGCTTGCAATAGGTGATTGACAGGGGGAGTGACGCTGCTCACCCGTCCAAAAATGGGTAGACTAGGAGCGAGCTTCCTGATGTCAAAAATCAACCGCCCTAACAATCCACCCCTAGGGTCGAGTTGTTTAATTGATAGTTCTGCTATTGACATAGTAAGTCTGATATGCTGAGAAACACAATTCAGTCTAGCCAACTTTGTTCAGGTTCAGGAAAGGAATTGTGATAAATATTATAAATTAAAAATTATTTGACGATGAATACCCCGGGCATTGATCAAATGGGGCAAGTAGGTATAAAAAGCATACATTTAGGAGTAGCAAATAAGCATAAGATATAAACAGTTTTTGAGACTACCCAGCACGGTAATTCTAATGGTACACGTGAGAAATCTGGAATGACCAAAAGTCCTTCCTATAAGACAACTGGTCACCCCATTGTGACTTGTACAGTCTGTGCTTAATATATATGTAGTTTCCGAATAATAGCGTAGTTTCACGCAGGATATACATACATACGACATAGGATTCCTAGTTTACTTACTTGCTTCTGTAAATTGGACGAGTTCTCTAGACAGAAAATGAGGATAATCCGTCCAAGCAACTTGCCACAATCAACGATGATAATGAGTGACTTCAGAAATTGTCAGATATACCTAGTTCTGCTCGAGAAACTCGTCCATTCTAGATGAGCGAGAAGCCTAATACCTTCCTGCGAACGTTAATGAATCTCGAACAGAATGAGCAGTAGAGATGTGACTGAAGGCTTGCATCAAGAGTAAAGAAGAGCACTTAAAAAAACCAGGAAGAAGCTACGTGACCCATGTATAGAGCAGGAAATAAATACGCCGTCGCAATATCCTACATTTTGTAGTAGGAAGTAAAATGAATCAAATGAGTAATTCTTAACAGTCACTCTGTACTTATGAGCCTAGTTCCTGTACTCTACAGACAGAAATCCTACAGGTTTTCTCCGCCCATAATAATGCAACTGCGAGAGGACAAGGAGACTAATGACTCAATCACTCCTTGAAATCTATGAAATAGGTGGCTCCTGTTTTTATTCAGGCTGTGCACGTTCTTGCTAATTGAATAAGTGGGTCGCTGTCTGTTCTTTGATTAAAAGTTATTCAACCTATTGGTCAGGGAAAGTAGTGCCTAGTTGCTTATTAGTCTACCGATTACGTAGTCTAGGAGATTCGAAGAATTGCTCTATGACGTTGGTGGAGAAAATCAAGGGAAAAAAAGAATTTCAGCTGTCTTCAGAGGTATATATGGAATAGCGCTGCTATGCACCCAATAGAGGAAAAAATTCAAAAAAAAATAAGATAAATTACTGCCAACGCTTGTGAAGGATGCGCTGGCGTCCATGGTCAATAGCCCTCAGTGGATTACCAGAACCTAGTTGGGCCAAATAGGCAGCTCCGATTGGAGGTATTGTGGAAATAAAATGATCAGCTCTGACATAAACGAAGAAAAAAAAACAAATGAGTCCTTAGTTGTCGTTTTGTTCCTTCCACTACATAGACGGCGAAAAGAAGAAGAATGAGATGTTCGTATATTTCATGTCGATATTGCAATAAAAGCAGCAGGATTCTTTGGAGTTTTAGTAAATCTACATATGAGACAGAGCAACCGTTAGGCCACTCTTTTTTTTTCAAAAATCTGGGCTACGCGCGTGGCGCCAAATTCAAACAATAGGGAGGTGTCTGTGAACGAGGTGACGAAACAAGAGCTCCGAAGCATGGGACGCCATCCAAATCCGATATAGGACCTAGCATACTTTTCGCCGGATATTATCGATTCGGACGTCAATCTATTGATCGATTTTATCCGATTTCCCAGTTTAGTTCCAATCCAGATGGAAAGGGGTGAATGAAGTTAGGGAACCCGCCACATCCCACGACGAAAACGCGTGGGAAATCCGACAGTAGATTTTCGGCTGTTAGGTATTCCCTAGCCCTAACAATCTATTGTCGGACTTACCACGGGTAAATATAAGTATATATACCTTCAGAGCACAAACGATTACTTTAAGTATATGTGTTTTAACAAGTGTGATCATAGAAAGTCAGAGAAAATCAGAAAGAGGATGTGAGATTCAAGGAGCCAGCCCTTCATAATAAAGTGGTAGCTCTAGAGGAGATCCAGGGAGGCATTCTGCTGGAGTGAACTCAAGCTAAATGGCAATTTTAAGACTAAACTGCCGTTTACTGATCTAACCACCCGCTCTGTTTTATTTCAAAATGTACTTTTCATGTTATGCGCTCAGGTTATTCTTCTACCTGTACTTGAACACTTCTGAGAAAGTCCTGTTGAGATAGCGCAGGACTGGAGGAAATGAGGGAATAGCTTATAGGAATGGCCATTTCTTATATTTTGATAGCAATTTCCTTACAAGTAGAGACTAGGTGGGAACAACAATGTGGGGGCGTGAAAAACAAATAAACAATTACTGTGTGCTCGTATGCCCCTGCCCATAATTGCTTTGTGAGAAATTGGCTTTGCATCCGTTTATTCTTTCAACAGGAAATCGAGTGTATCAACACTTAGCTAATGCCATATGATTTACATCAATGTGGAATATATTTTTTTTGTGGAAGACGTTTCGCTTTGTCGTATGTATCCTACAGAAATCCTTCGATGAAATTTTCGTTCCTCCACGAAAACTAAAATGCAAAAGTCGTCACTCGTCACGTGCACCCTCCTTGAGGTACATTTTTATCCCGAAGCGGAATCGACCCCAAAACAATGTTTTTTCTTCAAAGTTGGCTATATTAGCAGAAACTCTCCTATAGGAGGAGATTAGGGAGAACTCGACATCAACTAAGAGTAAGTTGGGAAGATATTAATATGTAGTTCGTACAAGTTGGGTTTTTTAATAATGTAGGAGTTCCACAAGCAGAGGCCGAATTCCGGCGTGGCCGTGGCCAGCCACCTTTGGCCGGCCAAGTTTGGCCGCCGACACGCCCTTTAACCCCGCAAATCTGGCAGTCAATTCCGGCGCCACTTCGTTTCCACGGCCACGCTCCGCGACCGCACGCATGCTTTGGCATCAATCGTTACTGTTCCACGCTTGCATCGAGTGTTCTCTTCGTTCGTGTTGTCATTTTTCCGCCTTTTTCTCGATGTTGGGCGTTACCTTGAGGTTTCTTCACTAGTTTAGGTTTCATCTACTCCACATCTTCCCTGGTCGGCCAGGTGATGAACTTGTTCATGTTCGCCATAAGGGCAACTTATGCTGGCTGTGTGCGTTAGTCGCGTCAAAAGTGGCGCAATACGTCTCTCAGTGAGTGACAAAGGTGGGGAATTTGTGGTAATTCCGCAAGTGCTCGATCGCGAAGTTACAGCACTCCATTTGCAAGACACAACGCTATATCGCCGCGTGACAGAGAAGGACTTTCACACTCAGTGCAGGCGTTTAAACGACGTCTGGATGAGCGTTGGCAGAGCCTCTGGTCTTGATGAAAGATTCTTAAGCCGACTGAAGCTTGACACGCCTACCTGTCCGGTGTTCTATAGCCTCATCAAAACGCATAAGCTTGCCCCTAACGATCTACATTCAATGTCAGCCGGAACGTACAAAATCAAGCCCATCATAAGTTGTGTAGGAGGACCAGCTGATCGCATCTCATGGTCTCTCAATAAAATTGTGAGCCCAATTCTATGCAAAATCCCATCTCATTCGTCGAATACAAGCCATTTCCTGGAACAACTGCGTAACGTGAGAGCTGATGGCAATTGCGCGATAGAGTCCTTTGATGTCACTTCACTGTACACGAACGTGCAAAATAGTGAAGCTTTACAAGCTCTATCTGAGATGCTGAACATGTATGGCGCTCGTATGGAAACATATGGGCTGAGCAGAACGCGATTACTTACGCTTATCAAAGAATGCCTCAGTTGTAATATTTTTAAGTGGTCTGGCATGTATTTCGCTCAAGTGAGAGGCCTGGCAATGGGCCAGAGACTGGCACCAGTACTGGCCATCTGCTTCATGAGAAGAATCGAGGCGCCTGTCCTTGCTCGCTTGCCAATTCTGTACTGCAGATACATCGATGGCTGCTGTGTGATTACGTCAACACAATCCGAAATGGATGAATGTTTCCGTATACTAGACCAGCAGTCGCAGTACATACGGCTCACACGAGAGAAACCGCGAAACGGCTGGCTCCCCTTCCTAAACACCCAGATCAACTTATCGAAGGGAAACGTCAGAGTGAAGTGGTATCGCAAAGAAAGTTGCAAGAACATCCTGATACACGCTCGCTCATCACACCCCATAGCTATGAAACGGGCAGTCATACGCAACATGTTCAAGACTGTGAATGAACTGTGCACAGATGACCATGAACGACAAGAATCCCGTGCTCTTGCATCCGAACTTGCTGCCGCTAATGGTTATCCAGTGCTCCCGCGTCGTAGCAGGTCCAAAGTTGAAAGCGGCGATATCTCGCGAGGAAATAAGCTGCCACTTTGTCTCCCCTTCATCTCTGACAGCATAAGTTCCGCTGTACAGCGCTGCATTGCTAGAGCACAGTTGCAGAATGATGTAAGACTGGTAAATATTCCCAATAATAACATCAAAAGTCAGCTTGTTCGCGCTCTACGACAGAGACTGCATCTGCGAAAGATGTGTAGTCTGTCCTTACGGCAGAACGGGTGACTGCGCGCAATCGGGAGTTATTTACCAAATAGAATGTTTGATGTGTAACGCAATTTACATTGGAGAAACGGGAAGAACTTTGGGGGTGAGAATAAAAGAACATCAGGCGGGCAAACGGCGTGCAAGCTTAGTAACACCGCTCGGGAGGCACAGAAAAGAATCACATCGTGGGGACGACTTTGACGTGAAATGCATAATTTTGGCTCACGAAACGGATATATCAGCGAGAAAAACATTGGAGGCATTCTGGATCTCGGTTCGGAATCCTTCGATAAATAACAAAAATGAGTGTCTTTCGATCACAAACGACTTCATGCCGTTCCTGCCACTTTGCGAGCTATAAACTGCCTGATACTGCCTGTATAGATCATCCGTATCGCCTATCACCATTCACGTCTATACATGGCAATGTTCACTCTTCTAAGTTCGGCAGTAAAGTGCGGCATCTGCACTATCAGTGGAACGACGGGTGAGCTAAGTTTTGGCATAGTGCGGTTTCTGCATTCTGTGCTCTGAACAATATCGAGACTCTAGCACAGAGTGGAGAGATGCTTGGCGGGTTAGACGCTAGATTTCTCAGACCAACCTCTTTGCAGGCCTCTGAGGACGGCGAAAGAGCCGAAACGTCAGGCCGTCAATAAACGTTTCACCTAAAAACCTCGTAGGCACAAAACTTATAAGCAATAGTCACAAATGATTATTTTCTCAACGAAAATACTAGCGGATTTGAAAATTGCGAATGAAGAGGATCACTACTTGTACAACACCCTTAATCTTTATTAGGAGCCCAATTCCCCAAAAGAAACTTAGTTATGCCAATTTCCGTTCAGATTATGCTCGTGAAACTCCGTTATATAAGAGGAAGAATGAAAAATAGAACGAAGTTCTTGTGTTGGCCACATTTGGCCGCATTCCGAAACGCGGCCAAATGTGACCGCTTCCATGGCCGTTAACGGCTGGCTACATGGCGGCGGAATTACGTTTTCCGCCACGCCTCTTGGCCCCGCCCCCTTCTGGCCATTTGGCCATGGAAATGTCGCGCCGGAATTCGGCCTCAATAGTGGAAATTTTGCATTAAAACGCTGTGTGACCGCATATGAATACTGCCAAGTCAAAGATCTTGACTTCCTTATTAAGGAATATGTCAACCAGGAATCTAGCGAGCCCAATGTATGCATATGAAAAAAAGTCATTTGGGGTTCGATCACATTCTGATCACGGAGATTATGATCATTTTTGACAAATTTATTGGAAAGTAACTTTCCAGTAATTGTCCTCATCAGTGCGAAACATCAACAGTAAATTACTCGAGCGAAACCGGGTATGCCGTCTGGTTATAAATGTACATATATACTTATTACATAGGTTGTAATGTAATGTAATGTTCATAACGCTTCCTAAGGAAAACGTAGAAAAAATAACTAACACGATCGAACAGAACGAGAAATCAATAAAACGAAGTAGCGTTCAAAAAAAAAAGAAGCACAATATAAATGGAACGAGGTAGTGATTAAAGGCTGAACAAGGCATAGACCGGTCAGTTATGGCCCAAGCATTTTCGCGGACATAATGCGTTTGAATCGGCTTACACTTATATGGGTATAAAATGAAAAAAAAGAAACTAAATAAGGCATAACAAACATAACAATTACTACGCTCGGGATAAACTATAAAAGAACAACTAAAAGCCTGAACGCTTAACGCATTATGGGCTGAAGCAATGTTCGAGCACTACTTTGAATTCATTGTAGCTGATCGGTAATGTGTCATTCTTGAGAAGGTTGTCGAATTTGTGCATGGTTTTTTGCAAACGTGATGAATGCAGGGGTACATTTGATGTTTTGATGACGTGTGTGAACTCTATCTCACATTTTCTGTAGTCTTACGGTACTGTCGGGATTGTAGTTAGCCGTTTCTCCCAGAATCTGGTCAAACTTTGTGTGGAGTGTGATTTTTCATGCTTATTCTGTACTGTGGAGTCGCTTCCGTGGAGACGTGGTACGCATACGGTATTAGTTGGGTAATGTACCGTTGCGGACATCGAACCAAGATTATCGGACACTTACCACTCGCGCATATCAGGCCCCGGTAAGGCAGTGTATAGAAAGCCGCTGTTCCTGGGTTTTTCCCAGGGTAGGATGGACAGGTCAGTTCGACCATAAACGGCCAGTAATAATTACCTTAAGGTAGTAGAGTGCGCCTTCTGAACCATGTTCGGCTGGTTCCCCCCCCCCCCCCCCCCC
>KN726632.1:27557-40589 GCA_000816745.1 Ancylostoma duodenale
AATAAAAATAATCATGATAATAAACAATCAATAAGAATTGTTTCAAAAGAGTAATAAAAACAAACAATTAAAAATAAACTAATACAAGAATTTCATTTGCATTGCAAAGGTATTTCAAAAACTTGGCGGCCTGCTCTCCTCTCGGAAGAGGGGGGCGGGGGAGAGTAAATTAGCTCCTTCCTGTAAAGTTTCGGTGAATTCTAGTAAACTGCTTTCACAGCGAGCGCCGATGAAGGTGCGTTTTTCGCGGACTTGGCTGGTACGCCGCGCGACCGCGCCGCTCGCGTTGCAATCGCTGCAGTGATACCAAACCACTTGATTTTCTTGGTTGTTATTTATTTATTTATTTTCATTACACTGTGTCAGGGGCACAATGCTTCCCCTCAGAATGAGTGTGACAAAGAAAGTGGCAAAGGCTTTTGGAAATTCAGTGGAATTTTATTCTTCATCTATATCACAAGCTCAATGAGGCGTTCCTATGCATCGAACCTTAGTCAAATTTGTTGACCAAATAGGATGAAAAACTATCAAAGAAATCGTGGTTTGCGATTACTGAGGCGATTCCAAAGCGATACGCACCTTCATCGATGCCCACTATATGTACAATGTTTACAGTACCCTTCGAAAACAACCCTTCGATAGTGCATTGTATGAAAAATTCATATTCGCGTTTTTTCCTATTAATTAATATAATCAACAAAAACATATTGTGATAGGAAAGACAGTACCGTATCTGCAGTATAATACAGTAATCATAAAATACTGCGCTGTGAAGCTAAATTGAAGCCACGTTTGTGATATTCTCTTATAGAAGATTATAAAGAAAAACGAGAGAAAAATTGCAATGAGGTGAAAGAGTTAAAGCAGATGTGATTCACCAGTAGGTCTATGGTCCATTATGAGCTGATGCATTAGACTGTCACGTTATCATGCAGGTGCTAATGGACATAGTGTGCAGCAAAAGTAGCTTTTTATATAGCTGCTATCACCAGCTCTATGTTCAGATTTTGCAGGAAAAATTGCATAGATTTGTTGTAGATGTGCGTGCAGGGCTACATTTCTACAGGTTTTTACGAAGGAAGGCTCCGATTTCCGTGGAATGATAAAATGTTAAGTACAGGTTTCTTATAGGAAGCAAAATATGAGGAAATTCCTGTTTCATGCAGCTGTTATCTTAACGTATTCGCTAGTTCGCACTCTAGCATTCGAATCCAGGGGTAGCATTCATCACTAAGAATGGAAGTAAACCATGACGCTTCATTCCCAAAGGTTACGCTTACACCGCAGTTTTATGTGACTATACGGAACAACTTCGCTTTCTTGCTCCATTCAGCCTTTGCGCTTATCTTGTAGTAGCGTTGAACAATTTTTTAGTACAGAATTCCGTAATGCAGCAACAGTTAAATAATAATTCCTTTTACCTAATATTTCCTGGTCACATAGTTTCCCGATTACATATTCCCTGTTCCATTTTCCCGGCCGATACACCATGTTTGGACGCATCACTTCCAGCATTTTATGGAGGTTCTAATACACTATACTCTGTAATATTTATTATACAATACCCACAATCATCACATATCACAATAAAAGAGGGATATTTTCTCTTACATTACATTCCATATGCTTTCCAATTTACCCTCTCCGTTCCGCCCTTTATTTACATTACTACGCGTCGGTGAACCGACTTTACACTTCATTCCCAGAGGAACTACGGCTGATAAGGGAGCTGCACTCCGCGCTCTGCGCCGTGCGCTGCGCGCTACCCGAGGCCGACTGGCGGTCCTCTTTTATCCCACCGCTGGTGGGAGGAACAAGCCGTTTTCTATGAGTCATCATGATCGAAAGGTCATGACACATTGGACGTTGGTGGGTATAGCCTGCTCCAGTGAAGTGCACATGGAGCGTGAAACCATCAGCGAGATGCATTATTGAACGAGGTAAACACCCGCAGTAAACCTTACCTATCACGTAAACGTTACCTCGAAATTTACCCCATGGGCTGAGGATGAACCTTTTGATGAATGCCAAAAAGGGGTAAACTTCGAAGATAGTCATGACTACCACGGGTAAATTCAATGATGAATGCCAACTCAGACTGGGATTCATGGACGCATAACCGCATAAACCAGGCTAGCAAACGAGCCTTTACGTCTACGGTCCCACGGTTACGTAGGGTATAGGGCAATCAATCGCGGTAATCAACGTTGATCCGTGGAGTTAGCGTTTCATGAATGCTACGTAGCTCAACCTTGCGCAAAACACTTTCTTGGAAATAATTCAGTGGTTTCAAGCACACATTCTTTTATCGAAACATCCATTTCCCGATAAGCCCTGTTGTTGTTACGCCTTTCAGCCCCATTAAATTGAATCTACATGGTCCTCATTTCCCTTGATATCTATAATAGTAAATTACACTCCCGACATTATTGCAACGCTTACGTCAACAACAATTTGACATGAACCCCCACTGATAATCCATAGAACTCTTCTTTAATTTCCGGAAGCATTTAAATTTTGCATAGAAACTCAATGCTCGGAAACTCTCAACTCGATATGATTGAAGTGTCAAAAAGTTGAACGAAGAAAAAGGGTCGTTTTTGAGTCAGTTCTCTATTTCTAGTTGTAGATGTTGTCAGGTGGAAATTGCTTGGAAACGAAATTTTTTCCAACTGTTTTCTCGGGGACTCTGTTTTACACCATTATTACATGATTTCCTTGGGAAAATGTTCTACGTTATTAATGGTCACCGTTACGGAGCATGTGGCACAGTGGTAAGAGGCGCACTGCGGCGCACATATTCAATGGTTCGACCTCCCTCCCCTCTGCACTGTATAGAGCATGTACCCACTGAATACTTCTACGATTCTCAGATGAAGTCGAACGCGTGGTGCATCCTACGAATGGGGTTGGTTAAAGCCGACTACTTTATCCTACTCAACATTGTTGTAGTATCGCTTAATGTCGGGTTAGGGTTAGCAAGAGATTCAGTTACTGGGAACAGGTTTATGGTTTCCCACATACGGAATCGTAGGCTGTAGGCGGCACACAAAGAAAGAGTAGCTACCTTTTGCCTTGAACTTTATGCACTACTACATAGATATTGCCTAAACACCTATAATAACAGGGACTGTTCAAGCCCGCAGGTACGTGATCATCATTCGTGTTCCTCAACATTAGTAATTCGTTAGCCGCCATGAAAACGTTGCGCAATTTGTCTCAGAAATGGAGACCTCCATGGGTGCTGCCTTAGAACGTGGCAGCAACACTGTATCCGGTGAAGACAGAATGGTACATGCTCTCACATCTTATCACAGAACTTTTACCGAGAAGACCTCTGAAATCCACTGATAAGAGCAGTTGCACTCAAACACCGATGTTGGATAGCGACGACAATGTCGCCATGAAGTACTTCATAGGCACTACCTGTCTCAAACTAATTGGCGGATGAGGCGCGTGGCGAGACCTGCTCGACCCTCTCTCTTGTATGATGCCCTAGCCGCGTTCTTCGTTGAAGTTCTGCCGCGATGCTACCAGACCATGCCACAGAATCTGCCTATCTTTTCGAGACTTGAAACAAATGAGTGTTAAAAAAACAATAATAAAAGTTGAAAATGGCGTTGCAACGCCGAATGCTCGCCTAATAAAGTGGTTGAAATGTGATATCGTATAGTATCAATCTTCGTGAAAATTCTTTGAAATAATAAAAACAATTAAACAGAATGAGCTGATACAAAATTGTTTATCTTTCCTATGAGGTTGTTTCGAAAATTCTGCGACCCATTCTCGGATGAGGAGGGAGGGGGAGGGAGGGGGGGGGGGAGGTGCGGAAGTGCATGCGTTCGATGAAGATGATGAAGATTATGATGAAGAAGCGAGCAGCTGAGTACCCTTACGTAGCTCAAACGCAGGTAAGATGCACGCGTTTGCGGCCCCTCGACAGGTGCCACAGTATTACGATATGATGTGCATATGCCGAGAGAATCTTCAGAGAAAATCATGTGCAAATGGATGCATGCATCTGAAGAGCCACTGTCACACATGTCTAGTTCAAATTGCCCCATATTCTCCTTGACGAATAGCTGTTAATAAAAGAGCGACTCAAACTAGGTGCATCAAAGGTGCGCCAGACGCAGTGATTCATGAAGGATTTTTCATGGAGGCTCTCCTATCATTGCATGTCTGCTATATCAGAACCTCACCTCAACTCCGCTCAGTTGCGGAAATTCAAGGTTGTCATGAACCTCATGGTTCATAATGACAGACATCGCTGTTGGCAATGTAATGTTGTGCATTCCATCGGCTCATGAGGATCCACATCTTATCTGATGCATTACGCCTATACTACTTAAAGGCAAAAGCTAAGCTCTTGCAAGCAATGCCAGGCTGGACAAGGAAAAGCAAAGCTCAGCATTTCTCAATTGGCACTGGTGAACGCTACGAGGAAAATGAAGGAAACATTGGAATTAAACAAGGTAAAGAACTAATGGGAAAGAGATTATAATAAAAAGTAAATATTATCTGTAGTTATGCTGGAAGTAGAATTACTAGAAATGGCTGTCTTTCATTGCAATACCTTGGCAATTGTAGATTCTTTGAAAATAAACTTATCAAATAGAAAGTTGGACCACCAAAACTTTATTGGACCTTGATGCAAACCAAACAAAGGTGGCCAGCAACAGTTATCCTGACCATGCGCCAAACTTAGTCTCGATGGTCTGCATTGTGTTGCCCTAGACAGTTTAGTGTTTAGAGGCTGTGAAGTAACGACTATGAAGCACTCAGAAGGAACAGCTGGTTTTCGAAGTGCTCAGAAAACAGCTCAATCTTTGGTATTTATTTAACATTCTGGCCCAATTCCCCACTAGTCTGCTATACCGCAAGTCACAATTCGCTATTTTCATGCACCTGGATAATAGAAACTAACTGCTCCATCCAGGTGAATTCGAAACAACATATTAGAAAAAAAACCTAAAGTGCTATGGTGGTTTTTATCAGGATTAGGTAAATTAGAGAAACATTCCAAATATTACTTTCATCCAGGTGCACATGATAATGTGAATTACAGTTGTCGAGACTATTATTAGTTCCTCGTCAAATCACTCAAAGAACTAGAACAGTCGCGGAGAAGTAAATGTACTTTCCTTTTTGTTCATGCACGTTCCAGAAAATGAAACTCTGGTAAAAAATCCTTAGGATTTGCCTTTCGTCTGGTCCCAAATCATGAGGAGGATCTGTAAGTCATTGTTGCAATAAAAATCGGAACTGTGCCAAAATCAGGTATTCAGGACTGGGACAAGCTGTTCTAATGGGAACAAGGAACATATGTTAGGGAAACGGGGGAGAAATTAGAGTTGTATAATACCGGGGTTTGGTCCACCAATTTCCAGTACAGTGTATCCAGTGTCCATCAACCATCCAATGCCATCCTATTTTGATGTGAATAAATGTTACGTTGTTTCAGTTTTCCACATTTACTCAGCAAGAAAAATTTGCTCTGGCATGCCAGAAACCTACGGTATGTTGGCTTTTTAGCATAAAAGTAGAAAATGAATCATGAACGCGGAGGTAATGTAGGCTAAACTGTTTTGAACAACATATTCTGGTTATTATGCATGAAATGCATTTTTGTCTCGAATACATTCTTCCAAGGTTTCATGAGAATGCAAGAAATGTTGGTAAGCAAATGATGGTTGGTCCTTTCTCTCGTGTCTTCTGAAGTATATAGACGACGTAGCAGTGTTGCTCATGGTCAATTCCAAAGAGGCAACAAACAGAAATTCACACCATATTTGAAAATTTGAATGTTCTGGGTAAAAGATGGGATCACACGGTTCAATAACAATTGGAATAGCGTAGATGGGGCAAGGAGATCGATGCAATATAAATCTCTGGAGAACTGACTGCGGCGGAAAACAGCTGATTTTTATCCCGCTACGACTCGTCCGGGAACAACCGGACACTTTACCTAACTTGTTATATCTCAGGAATGCTCATGTCTTCGGCGGTACAGCTTGCGTAGAATTACTGGGACTATCGTTCAGGCTACAAAACATTCGAAACTTCAGACATGAAAATTATCGTGGCTGTTGCCTTTGAAGTGGTGGCTCTGATGTACCGCGTCGTAGGAAAGGGCAGGTGGCGACGCGGTTGAATTTGGAGGCGACAAATGAAGCGAATTTCAGAGCTTCTCCGCGAGCGTTAGATGCTCGCTGTTTAAGTTTGGAAAATCCTTGATGAGCTGCAAAGTGGTGGTCATCCAGGGCTGAGATTTGCGAAACACTAACCACTGCAGAATTATGATTGGATTGATTGATTGCTTTATAAATGAGACGTCAAACTTGGTTAGTGGTGTCGTCTGGTCATGCGTCCAATAATCCTAGCAAGGAAAATCCTGGTAGTGGCAGCGAATATTACCGATCTGGTGAATAAGTCCGTGCAATTTTCGTAGGTATCGAAACCTCCATTTTTCGTAAACAATATCTTGATGGCTCAGACAGCTCTCTCCCTTCCTTACTAATGCTGCCAGATGCAGAGCAGCTTTTCAATATCATAGCCGCATTGCTTGCAGTGACTCAATTTGAGGGTCCCGGCTGCAACTTAGCAGTAGACGGTGGCGGACCAGACGATGAAATACTGCCCGGTGGTTGAAGGAGCTCAATAACATGTGTTGAAGCTCATTTTATACGCTTAAGAACGCGCGCATAGATCGAAATGTTGCGCGCCGCACCGACTAAGATATGAACAATTTGAACCCAATTGTGCTCACCATCGCAATAACACGTGTCGAATCCCAGCGAGGACAAGACAGGTACAGAGAGAATCTACAGGTTCGCGCCGAACTTCCAACTTCATCGGTGTAAGTTCTGGTATGCATTGTGCTCACTGCTACACAAAATAATAAGAATTCGTTTTTTTTTTTGCCAGGCTTTGTCTTTAAGTAATTGGCATTTACACCGTGTACAAGAGAACAACAAAGAGATTTGTTGCTTAGTTTTCATTTTTGATCACCTCGCTTTTCTAGCAGAAATCATTGCAATACTGTGATGATTGCATATCACATGTTTTTTGTGGGGTAAAACTAACGAGCACCTTCAGAAACATAATAAATGTACTTGCAAGTCACTCTCCCAAACTGCACTCTAGTTTTTAATCTTACTTATCTAACAATGTACTCTAGTTGCAAAAGACAAAAGATGGAGTGTTCAGCATTAATCAGTCTTTTTTGAGATCCGCAACGCATTGGACTTCTTAACAAAATCACTGAGGTGTTGAATGCGCAGATTCCTTACATTCAATGTGTATGGGTATCCAATGTACTATTGTCAGCGGTTTGTGCCCCGAGGTCGCCTTGGTTGGGTTGTCGCGGGGTGAAACAGCGACCGTCTTGCTGTGGCACCTTTTCTCACTGCGTAATAACTATAGTTACAAGAGTTTTAAAAAATAAATATAATAATTCCCATTTGAATTAGTGATTAACGAGCATGAAGGAAACGTTTTTAGTGCCTCGGCATGTGATGTACCAAGTCAGTGCTTCATCCTCCCAGACGGGTGGCGGTCAAGACGCACGCCGCGACGCGACCGCGCCGCACGGGTGCGCTTCCCCAATCCAGGTTGCTCCTTGGAATTTGACGCACCGAATCGCATAGGTAACCACTTCCTTACAGCTTGTGGGTTTCGATAGCATTCATGTGTCCCACTCAAGCATAGAGAACTTGTTCATTCCCCCGCAGCACTGGTCCTACCTTTGAAGGCCGCAGCCGCGACGCGCATAAGAATCGACCAATCACAGCGCGGCGTCGTGCCTCTTGTCACGCACCCCTCCCAGACTCCTCTGATACCAACTTACCGACCCCAAGGGGATGGATGGCTTGGTTGGCCAGGGGCGCGATCGAACTATCGACCGTGTGCGTGCGCAGCGCGCCTCTTGTCTCAGTCGCAAGCCTCCAGGAAGGGCCTGCACAATACGTATTTCCTTAGATTTTTAGAGTGAATATTGAGACTCCAAATTTCTCGAACAGATTTCTTAGGCAAGCCTTTAGAGTTGCAACCTGTCAAGCCTACAACATAAAATACAATACAGGTTTTGTTTTTTTGATAAAGCACAAGTAAAACCCGATGAATGGGTGAGGAAGTACAGTTGCAGGGATTGAAGTGCAGGAACTTATTTTTACTGAAGAAAATGTTGAGTAACCTTTTAAAAGAAACAAGGCATCGAAAAGAATCTCAACATTCAAGAAAACATAGCTTCAAATGACTCTCACAGACAAAAGCATTTTAGAACTTATTTCTTTCAATCTTTAAGAATAAGGCTTCGAGTGAACAAATTCCTTTGAGGAACTTGTCCTCTGATCCTTTACTCGTCATCGGTTAGCAAAGGGAGAAAAAATTGGCAAACGGCAACCGTTACTTGATTACTTTCGATCTCGTCCGACCCCGCCTGTCCGAACACGTCCGCGCTGCGGATGCGATCTCGTCCAAGGTGTGCAAGAGAGAATTTCGAGAGTAGTGTTCCGTGATATTCGAATTTCACGTCTGTTTTTGCTGTTTGCACGCATTGTATAGTGCTGTAGTTTGAGCCGGAGGGATTTCCGCAACGTCTTGCCTCCTCCACGTCATTATCTCCAACTAGAAGATCATTGATTCACATGGTAGACATACACAGACACTCGGGCGTTTGGAGCGCCGGTAAACCCGCCCACTTTTGGACGATGCAGGCTTCCAGCGGGTAGTCGCGGATGGAGCAGGAATACTTGCTGAAGGTGCGCATGGAGCAAGAGAACCTGCTGTAAGCGCGCATGAGGCAGAGTATATGCAGGTTAACCTGCACACTGTTTTTTTCTCCACTTCCACGTGGCAACCGAAGTGTATATGAGCCGGCAGACAGCTGTGAAAGCTCGGAAATGCGGCTTTTAGCTTCTGGCGGAGGTGTGATTAGCTCAGGACGCTGTGTGGGATGCGCATCTATGGGACCCCCGCCTAAGGTTGCCAGCACAACTGCTGCAGGCGCGTTCGCGTTATGTTAATGATCTTAGATGTCTCAGACAGTATGGAGTTTCTGACCGCTACTTTGTACCATATCAGAGTGCATGAACAGAGATAGGACTTCGCTCGGACGAGATCGGACGCCGCAACGCGGACGTGTTCGGACGAGCGCGATCGGACCAGATCGAATATAACCCCGTTACTTGGCAAAGGGCTAACGTAGCAACTAAAAAGTAAGAGAAACAAACTAGGTGTCCGCTAATGCAACCAAATTGCTTATTGAAGCTCCGTGCTTGATCGCCATGCTTCTCTAGCAGGAATGCGACAATACTGTGATGATTGCATATCACATTTTTTGTGAGACAAACTAACGAGCATCTTCAGAAAAATAATGAATGTACTTGCAAGTCGTTCACCCAAACTGCACTCTTGTTTTTAAGCTTACTTGTCTAAAAATGTACTTTAGTTGCAAAGGACAAAAGATGGAGTGTTCAGCATCAATCAGTCTTTTTTGAGTTACGCAACGCACTGGACTTCTTAACAAAATCGCTGAGGTACTGAATGTGCAGGTTTGTAATACAAAGGACATCATCCAGTGTACTATGATGGTCTAGCCGATTAAATTGCACTTTGCAAGCTCACAATTATCTTTCCTAATTAGAAAAGAAATAATGACAGTGACAGTGTCATGTTGGCATTGAAATGATCTTTTGGCTTTGGTTCCTGGAAATCTGAACTGTCTTAGCCATCGAAAATTGAGCGCCCACGGGAATGATGCTCACCCATCTTTTGTTTGGATTTGATGAGAAAAGAAGTGAAATGACATCAACAACAAACATATCAGTATCGCCTTAAAAGGAGCGCTTTGTACTCTTACAGTAAGATCGTAAAGCACCTCAAGGACTCGGTGGGTGCGGATAGTTGACTATTAGTCGTCGTTATGTGTTGTGTGTGATTTGCTTTCCGTTAAGATCTGAAGAAGGAGCTATGCGCCGAAAGATTAACAAGCAAAAGAAAGAAAAAGAAGCTCTCAACCTGTGATAAACAAAATATTATGAAATAAGACTTCGGGACAGCGCTATTATACAACCTCAGGGACTGTTCAGTACGGCGGTATTGCTTGCGCTATTAGCCAAGAATGTAATTGATTATCACTGAGATCAACGTTTTCTCGTACTCTCCTTTACTTTCTTTTGCTTTTTAATCTTTCGGCGCGTTATTGTCTTCGACGTCGAGGCTTGAAAAGTCAGTGACACGGAGGTTCACACCTACTCCCCCTATGAATGCCTCTACCCTCTGCAGGATATCATTCATCAAGTTGTCACACTCAAAAACAATACAGAAAACAGAAAGGGGCCCAGCTCAGTTGTTTGTCGTAATTTTCACAGCAAATCAGCATTAATTATCATGGTTGAAAAGTTGTTAACTTCGATGATTCTCAAGACCGAGAAAGGGAGAAATTCCCTCGGACTCGTGCTTTAAAAATAATAAGAGTACTAGTAAAGCGCTTGTAAAAAGAGCAAATGGACGGCAGGTGTGCGATCTATGAGTACCAGCTCATTTCTGAAGTTTCAGCCTATTTCATGTTTCATTCTATGCCGAAAGTACAGGGACTAGAATAGGCCACTCAGTAAACGTTTTCAATGCATAGCAGCCTACTGTTTTGAAGTTCTCAAACTGTAATGAGGTCTGACCAAGAACATCATATCTTTGTAGTTTCATGAACAGTTCATTCACCTAGAATAGTAGAATAGGTCGGGAACATTTCTAATGATGGTGGGCACGTTTTGTATTTAACTCAATTTATATTACTCAATTTAATTCAATCACTTTTCTATATAGGTGAACGATGCTGAATATTAAAAAGCTCTCAAAGAAGTGGATTCATGAACAAACAAACAGCGATCAAAATTATTCAATCCACTTGGAGGTGAAACTTAAGACTAATCGGAAGAACAAACCTTTAAAAAACCACATTCTTAATTCCAATCTAGGAAGTCTCTGAGCTTACGATATCTGTCAACAGTAACTTCTATGTTGTCTGAGTGTCCGTATAAATGAACATCTGGCGAGCAAAAGACGGCAGAGCTTCCAGGGGGGCAGAAGTCCACCAGGGAAGGGAAGATCTCGGCGGAAACGAATTCGGTATAAGGTGCACCATTTTGGCGCTCGAAACTGATATTGCGGCAAAGCTCTTAAGGCATTATGGATTCTCGTGGGTACCTTCCAGTTGAAGAGCAGAAGTGAGCAGATGTCTACAACTAGTTATCTAATGTTTTTCTTATTAATATGCGAGTTCTGAGATCGTCGCGATATTGGTGCATGCCTTATAAGACCAAAGCTGCGCGATTCATTATTGGTTCGCTATCAGTTGACGATCAGTTACTGTAGCGGTGGCATTTTGCTCCGCTATATTGATGGACACGTGATGAGTTCGTCCATCGACTGCATGTTTAGTTTTGTTCGGCTACGAAGAGTTGAATGAACAGCTGTGAGGAGGTCTTTATTCGTTGAGAGCGTGAAGAGATGAACTCCCACCACTTTCAGGCCTCTGAAGGCGACGGTGAGTCGAAACGTTAGGCCGGAATTAGTGTGTTCTTATGACAACATGAATGGCACAGAAGAAATATCGCATATGATCTGTCAACAGTGTTTTTGATTTGACGAGTATTGCCTAGAATGATGTGGTATTTTAATAACTTCTGGAACTCAGAGCCCGCTCTATTCTCTAAATGTGTGGTGAAACCCCAAGAATAAGCTAGTCCTGTTCAATCCAACCTTGAATAAACCCCTTCTGGTTTGGACTGGGTCAAAGTGAAGAACGTTTGAGGTTTCTTGAAGTTTCATTCTATAAAGAGATTAATGCCATGGAAAGGTTTCATGACAAAAAAAGATAAAATTCGTATAGGAATGTTTCCTATTCGCCCGTTTCGTTCCCTTACCATATGCGGGTGAATAGGTTTGAGAAATAGGTCATCCCGGGAATTCGTCAGTACGGCTATGTCGAAAGTACAGAGAGCAAGACAGGTCACTTAGTATTGTCTACTTTCAATGTATAACGGTCACCTTTTTTGAAGTTTCCAAATCGTAGTGAGGACTGATCAAGAACATCACATCTTTGTAGTTTCACGCATAGTTCATTCACTCAAAATGGGAAGACAGGACAGGAATGTTTTCCGATGAAGGCGGAAATGTTTTGTATTTAGCGACACTACGAATCTCATGTTCCTATTGTTAAGGTGTTTCACGCTTGAGAGAGTACGTAGGAACAGGGATGGAACAAGAAATGCTTCCATGTTTTTAACGATATCCCATGTGGTTACATGAGTGCAATTTACACCTATTAGGTGCGTGCGTTAGGAACACGAGACTGCAAAATTTTCAGGTGCGTCTGGACTGCGGCCTATCCTTCATCACGTAGATGCACCCGATTTGAGGGGATGAGGTTTTCTGGGACGCATCTACAAGTTTACAGGTTGACAGCCCGTAACCAGGCAACCTTTTACATCTCGGGATAAGGTCAGTGGAATGGTTGGATTCACTGGGAAGTTGTCTACATGAGTGCCAGAGTTGAATTCGTTCCAGGCATGTGGAATTGCGTTGGCGACATTTATGTATTTCCCATTATGGGATGATACGCTGTTATTCGGTGATTTCAGGAAACAAACTCAATCCCATCTTGTGCTCGTTATGTCTTGTTTAGTTTCGTAATGTGCTTGCTATTTTTTCTAGAGTAATAGACATTCCATAAAAAGTATACCTATTCTTTCAGTGCTATCCGAGGTCGATGATTGCTTTTAGATATATTGTGATTTGTGAATTTGTTAGCCGAACACAAGGTTGTTAGCACTGTATTCTACTAGCGAGTAAAACATACATATGCATGGTGTACTATACCAAAGCGTAGAGGCGACCGTATCTTAGAGAGTCACATACATATGTGCATATTGCAACGTATATTTATAGTGTATAGCACAATTCAGGTCTCCAAAAAGATGTCAACGTTGACGCGCCAGTTTTTTATTCCCAGAAGACAACCTGTCCGTC
>KN726633.1:5715-38952 GCA_000816745.1 Ancylostoma duodenale
CCTCCCGACGAGATATTATATTTTTTCCGAAAAAAAGCCCGCGCTAAGCTGCATACAGAATGACGGCGAGCGAAGCGAAAACCCAGCGAAAACCTAGATTTCTGGAATACTCGTACTTCTGACGTTGTTCTGAATGTCCCTAGTACTCCACAATCAGACCACCTTCCGCATGTGCATAAATATTTGGCAACGCTTGGCAGACGAACATCAAATAAGTAAATAATCACATTTGCGGAGGAAGAATCTACTTACATCGACACATATTCAAGAGACTGCGTTATAAGAAAACACGTTTAAACGGACGGCAAATCAAGCAATTATTCAGGAAGGAAACAGAAGAAGTAATGCTGTGGAATGTGCACGATCGGATAACATCGATTCTGCTCCCGAAAATTATCCTCTCAGGAAGAATCCAAGCAATGCTGCCAGAATTCATGGCAGTAGGAGTCCATCAAGGAGTAAAAGAAAGAGAATAAAATCTAAAAAATAAGCTATTCGATGTCCATGAAATTTAGAAGCAGCGAAAATTTGCCGCTTGAGTAGAAAATTCGGAGCAGAGCAGTTCACACTAGACTTCTATTGTGTTCGCCTACTCTCGTGCTGTTGTTTGAATATGGAAGCGCTTATCCTTAATTTATGAACAGTGAATTGACAATCACTTCCCATGAAATGCTACATCTCTGCTCATCTGTTCAGAGTAAAAGCTCTTCCTGGAATTCATCGCCTGAAAATAATTGACATGTATGACTTTTTGCTAAGATGCGGCGAAAGAGTATGTAGAAGAACCCGTAAAATCAGGCTTAATTGGGCGGATTTTGGCCGTTTCAGGACAAAAAAAAATATGGAAAAATGGCAGAAATGTGGACAGAAAATTTTAATGGATTAGGAAAAATCAGTTCTTCTGGAATATAATTCTGGAACATTATTGATGCATCACTTTATCGGAATGCACCAGGCTGATATCAGATCCTAATGCTATCAAACGTACCTAGGACCGAATAGATCCGGGAAAATCCAGAAAATTTCATTGACAACACAGGAACTGGTTTGAACACTCAATAAATTCGGAAAGTAGGTGTTCCTGCTATCCTGTCTGTCCTTCTCCAGGCCTGAGTTGTTCCTTTTCGATCGAACAATAGAGTTCGCAATTTGTTCGAAATCGAATATTCGAATATGAATAGACCTAATTAGTCGTTCGATAATCACTATAATGATAAACGCCCGAGGATTTTGCTATTGAACAAAACCTCTCATTATTTCTTTATTCTTAATCAATGAGATAACCTATAACTATTTAAAACTTACATCTTGTTAGGCAAATAATAGTATCTCACTTTTCCTAGCGCATTAGCTTCTCACTGAACGTATCGTACCACGTCATGGTTTAAAATTCATAGTTAAATGGAAAAAAGATAAAAATAAAGAACGAGAAAAAAAATTCCTATGATGAAAAAGTACAGGTGCACGGATAAGGATATCCAGTGCTTCAAGGAAAATGAGCCTCTCTGGGATATTATTCAGGACTGATTCATCACTACATTCCGAAGTACTATGCTCACGTATCCAAGAAAAACGCTGACGACACTTTGAAAACTCAATTATTTGATATTAAAAATCCAAAACGGATTGAGAATAGCGCAGGCACGGGATGCGTGAGGGAAGGAACTGGTCGAGAATGCCCGAAAGGTATGTTGTCGTGCTTGGATCGTGACAAAAACGCGCACGGGCGCCGGTTAAAATATGTGGAACCAACAATGGGCTATACATCACGGCAATACCTGAAGGTGAACGAGGAATACAGACGTACACGACACGAATTCCACACGAACATTAACAAGCATATGGCTGTGGACGTGCCTCGAGGCTAAATTACGCCTCGAATCGGGGTGTTTCGATGACAGCTCCGCTCATTGAGCTTAAATCGTCCACTGGGGTCACATTTCTCAGTAGTTACTCGCTGTTGGCGATATGGTGTTTGGACAACGTGGGGCAGATATCCACGGATTCGGTAGCCAAGTGGATCGATCGCGCATACAATATCCGACAAATCAATGGCGTGTCGTAGGAGTAGGTGTTTCCCTGCTCCGGGGCAAGATATGCAATTAATCAAATCCTAGTACGGAAAGAGGACACCGAGATCCCCTAATTCTGTTCCTGTTGGAAAGAGCAAAAGTGAGCGGATAGTTTCACATAACAGACAAACTTCTCCTCTCTCACGAGTTGATGAGCGACGAACAAATTCGTTAACGCTGAGCAGTGTGAACCGCGAGGATAACGGGCGAAAATGCATAAAGTCCACGGCCGTGCGTCGCCGCGATGGGCTTTGCTGGGAGTATCCGCGCTTTGTATCCTAGAGTGGTCCCAAATCGCGTCAAAATGGGAAACATCAACATAGAGCTGGGCCCTTGTAGGGCTTGGGGAAAAGCCACTTCCAGAAAAGCACAGTGACACTTCCTGGACCGCGCGAGTTCGCTGCTGGCCACACATAATTGGTTTCGGGTTATGAACGACGCTGGCAAAACATCACACGCAAGCCACCCTCAGAACAGAGCTTCAGGGCAGACACATTTGCATTAGTTAGCGTTAAGTCGAACGTATTTACGTGGTGGTGCATGTGATGGGCCCGCGCCACTATATATTGCTGGCTGGCAAGATGAAACATTCGTCGGGACCTCTTCACCTTGCTCTCATCGCGCAATTGCTAACTCGTCCTATTAAGCGGACGTGTTTCGCGCCACGAAAAACAAATGAGCACACGTTCAGGTACCAAAGAGCAGCGATTCCCACCTACATCCATAATCCATGGCCTGAGGGCTGTGAGCCCGGCTGCGTGATTCCGTAGGATTTATGCGTCGGTGTAGCCAGATACGAATGTGGTGAAGTCAAGAAATGCGCGGAATTGTCGCTGCTATTCCTGAAACACCCGCGCCCCACCTACTGAAACATTTGCCCCCCTCCTGCAATTAGGGGCCGCCGAAAGTTGTCAGCACATTTAGAGCCGCGAAGATTCATCGTTGGTCATCTAGTCCGCGGTTACACTTGCATAGTAAAGTGCGACAAACTTCGTAACCCCTCGACGAACTCAGCTGTCTCGAGATGTCTTGGCAAATCGCCAGACGTAGACGCATCCTCGTGAACGCACTCCATAAACTAGTGTTGACAAAGAACCTCAACAAATTCCTCTCATGAATATTCAATCCTGAAATAGCTTGAACATCAGTTTAGGCTGCCTACTCACGTGGTGTAGAACCAAAACCATCAAAGGTATTTGGAATTTGTTCAAGAAACGGAACTAGAGGGAAATTCCTACAAGGCCAAAGGAGTAGCAGTTGTCCAGACATTTTTTGAGCCGTCTCTTTTGCAAATCTACTAATTTAGGCGACCAACATTCAATGGAGTTTGCCCCCAGAGAGCAGCAGCTGCGACTCCATTCCGGAGAACTCTCCCGTCTCGAGGGCGTCGTTCACAGCCGGCTTCCAGGCAGAAATAGAACAACAGTGATATCGGGAATGATCTGGCCGAGAATCCAGAGGCCAAAGTTGTCGTGTCGCAGAAGAATGATGCGAAAATGGCGCTTAGAATACTGGTAAATCTAAAAGTGGAGTGAGATCCATAAAAAAGAATTTATTCCTGGTGAATCAACCTAAATACAGAACATACAGAACAGTTACAATAACAAAGACGGAATCAGGTCCTGCTTAGATCCTGAAGGTAGATTGTTGGACATTTGAAGCTCCTGCTCCTACTAACTTCATATTATACATGGTAGTAAAAGCAGAGTTTGTACTCTTGTCTACCATGTAGTACATCCAATAGTGAAGGACGAATAACTTTGAAAATTTAATAAAGATTTTGCAAACCGGTACGAGCAGCAGATTACTCTATGAGAAGAAAGCCACACCACCCATGCCATGCATTTTTCCTCCAAGGTTGTCCCCTTTTTTCGAATATTCGAATTTCTGACTTATCAAAATCAAATTCGAATACATCTGGAACATTATTCGCTCCTAACCACACCATCTATCGTAGAAAATTTGAAACTAAGACGTATGTTCTTGAAGTGGATTCTCGCCTATGTTAACGAAAGTATGCCTACCTCGCTCATTGCAGCTGCTCTCACTTTTTTGATACATGAAATTCAGTTAACTATGCAAAGTGATCCAGAAAAAAGTTGGAAAAAGTAAGACCCGATGGCCGGATGTGATTCTTGCACTGCTGGTACTTATTCTCCCATTATCTACCCTCTGTATCTTGTGCCACGCTTCCTTCAAATTAATAGTTCTGCACTTTCTGCTCTCTTGGCTGTTGATCAACTGGCGATATATCCTGTAAATGATGGAGCGCCGGCTGGGTGTGCACGAACACGCCAGGGTGGCCGCTTGCATCAGTACCACCAGGCGTCAGCTAATCTATGGC
Organism: Ancylostoma duodenale; assembly: GCA_000816745.1. Taxonomy (NCBI): domain Eukaryota; kingdom Metazoa; phylum Nematoda; class Chromadorea; order Rhabditida; family Ancylostomatidae; genus Ancylostoma; species Ancylostoma duodenale. The sequence continues at coordinate 10,132 of KN726633.1, forward strand.
CGTAAGGTGATACATGAGCTGTGGCTTATCCGGATGCGAGTTTTGCATGCGCTGCTCGACTCGGCGATGAAGTGCAGACGTGGTGAGTCTCTCCAAAAAAGTACGCGATGTCAGCGTAGTTCTTAGAAATCCTCCACGCTCTTCGAGGACATCACGGACACCTCGCACTTCCCACTGCTTCACAAACGTCACTATTCCTTAAATCAAATTCTGCCACATAATCCAAAGTCAGCTTATTACACTTTCTAATAGAGTAGTTAAGGATGTCACTACGAGGGTTGGAGAAGACGTGATTGTACTCTGGATGTGAATGAGGTTATACTTAGTTTGGATACACCGAGAAAAGGGTAAATTTCCAGTATCCTAGGAGTGAATAGTTCAGTTAACTCAACGAGTAGTTCAGAAAACAATCAGAAAACATGAAATGCCTCAAAAAGAGGTCTACAACTCTTATTATCCACCCTACAGTCCCGATAACTATTCCTCCACCATTCGAATTTTCGAGTTATTCGAAATTAAATTTACAAGTTGGATTATATCCACATCCTATTCGATCCTAAGAAACATCTAAGGTTACATTGAAAGAGTTGGGTCTGTATGCACTATTATTACCCAGGGTCAACGTGTTGAAGTCCGCGTTAACTATGGGTGAATTTGTGTGATGTTAGCACATTTACCCCGGGTAATCTCAATAATGCATGCAGCCCACGGTTTTTATTCACAGATCGTTCGGCTCTTATTTACCAGCTAAAGCACATATTTCGCCAATTTTTATTCGGAAAGGTTTGTTCACATGATTTTCTTACCAAGAAGGTGTTCCGAGCCTTCTTGAGCTTACCCAGGTTGAACGTGCTGCTAATGGATAGGTTTGTCGGGCATTCTGACGTTTACCCAGGGTGACTCCAGAGATACATGCGGCCATTAGGCGCGGTTGCCCCATTGAAAGGATGGGTAATTCCAATCCATGGATAAAAGCTGGGTATAAACAACATCACGCATGGGTAAACATCTTGACGGATGCCAGATAAAGAATACGTTAACATGGATAGTCTCTTTGATGCATCCAGGCCCTGAGTGAAGCAACGATTACCTTAGAGTACGAAGAGTAATAAGAGTTTAGGAGGGCAAACCTTATGTGTGAAACTAGCAGGTCAGACATAACTAGTAAACCTAACTTGTCCAGTAACGAAATTGGGGCAAGTTTACGATTCGTCGTAATAGTTTTAGCTTTTTCGTCTTCGTTTCCAGGACAGCAAGGACTATTATGTGCCCTCTAATTTCACAACTTGAGCGTTCGGACGAGATACCTCAAAATACGTTTCAGAAACTAGTACAAAGCAGTAATAGCCGTAACGAAAACCTTGTTGTGCAAGTGCACCAGAAGAGGTAAACACAGCCGGTCGCATACTAACAATAGGAAAAACAAATTTGATGGTGGTGGTGGCGGCGCGTGGCTTTGTGGTTTTGGCCGAGTCTAAAATACTTCCTGGATAATTCCTGGATAAAATTAGTCGCAAAGAATGGTCCTTTCTTAGGTCACCTTTTCATCGAATAAATTCTCCAAACTGACGGTTTTGCTGCAATTTCCTGGATATTAGCTACATTTCATTGCGAAATTATGAACCACTTCCTTGATTTTGCAAAATGCAACTGCCAAAATAATTATTGTTCGATAAATTTTAAATGAATCCAGAAAACCTGACAAGTGTTGAGGACCATTTCAGCTTCAGTTCTTTGGCAAATCAAGTGTGATCGGCTGTGGAGCAGCAAATGATGTCAGTCTTTTAATAATTTCCACCTCGCAATGAGGTAGTTTTTAAAACCTCAGAAGAAAACTCGATACGTGACACTCAATGCTTTTTCGCAAGCTCGCAAGTTCACCAATTTGCATAACAAATAGGGTTAACAAATAAGACCTAAGAAAGCATTGTCGCTCCGAATGACGTCATATGTCCAAGAAAAAAGGTTAATTGGGCCCTGGATTCAGAGCTAATGTCTATGGATGTAGGTGAACACTGGAAAAAAGACAGAATAAAAATGGAGGGGTGGAGGCCAGCGGAGCAGGGGAGGGCGCAGTTGATCGAGGACGCCTAGCGGTTCCATAAACTCACGGCCGGAGCGCCACGAGGACGTCGCTGAGGTGCTTGGGTTTGAATTCGAAAAGAATACGAAATAATGCCTGGTAAATATTCTGCAATATTGCACTAATCTGAAGTTTATACTTGTGGAGAACTGACTGCAGTACTTCCACGGAACTAGAACATAAAGCTCACACCTTAGATTTGTTCTCTAAGTCACCTGGTTCCTGGAAAAATTCAATAGTGAAACGCAAAATTTTCAGTACTCCATGGCTGGATCACATATAGTGTTAATGTCCTTGACCCTTTTCTTGTTGAGCACGTGTCCGAAGCAGGATCATGCGCTCATTCTCATTCTTTTATACATTCGTTCCTGCATAATCCTTGGTTTTCCGTCTCTCACCACGCCGCAAACACCCACTCAATCGTGTTCCAAAAACTAATCCGTGGAGCTGCTAATGAATGAAAAGGTGTTTGGTGTTTCTACCCTGGGAGGATCTAGAAAGATTTAGGAATTTCAAGACATTGTAAATCTAGATACATAGCCTAAATTCAATGGATAACATTGGATTGTCTCAGTAATTTGATAAAAATCACAGAAAAATTTAAAATGATCGGATTTGGGCTGTACTTGGATAAATCGGCTAGATTTTATGGATAACGCGGGCTACTTGGTAACCACGTTAATGTCCAGGAAAATTCACAGCGCCTGGGTATTGAAGCTGGTATACTTGATACTCCACCCAAATTTGATAGATAACGATGTTTTAATCAAACGAAAGTTCGGGAATATTTGGGGTGTCGAAGTCTAATGAAGCTGATGTGCTAGGATACGTTCGCTTAGATTATGGACAACGCTTGGCTACTGTCTGAATTGATTGATAACGATGCTTTACTTGGGTAACTAGTAAATGAAAGTTCGGGAAGATTTGATGTGTCGAAGTCTGGTGAAGCTTGTTGGCCAGGATACCATTGCTGAATTTCGTGGACAATCCTTGGCTACTTGAGTAATACACTCATGGCCCAATAACACTGTATGATCTAGTGAAAGCAATTATTAATTCAGGAGCAGGGTCGACTACTCGAATATTCAAGAACGAGAAGGCTCTACAACCCTACTCACCTTCGCTTTAGTGCTCTACTGCCCTCGCTATTCGAATAATCGAATATTCGACTTGGTCGGAACCAAACCTTTAAATTCGATTCTATACGCAGTTCCCTCTTGTAACCAGTATAGTGACAACAAAGTTTGTTCGCTTTACTGCTACTTATGCTTTCTATGTAGAAGAAACTGCTGCAAAGATTAATCCGATTCCAGCAATTTCTGGATTGAATATCCTTTTTTGAGTTGGTTGCCTTGGAATCCAGATTTTCTCACCAGCAACGAAATTTGCAATGGGGCGCTTGTTTTCTGTTGGTGTATTATAGGGGTGGCGATGTTTATTTTTAATCCGTATGGAATGCAAGCAGATAGGAATCCAGACAAACAATATACTATGCAATCAGGTTCGGGATTTCCTATGTGCATCTAAACAATACGCAATGCATAATAGAGTGGAAGGCCCATAGACAAAACCTATTCTGGCTGCTGTACCGATGAGATTCTACTATGTAATGCAGCTAGGGAGTATGTAAATACACACACAAATGCATAGTGATGTCATACACACAATTTAGGAAATAAATGTTTTTTTTTCATGTTCGAGATCGAGTAATAGCCTGAGGATAGATATAGAAATCGTGACATCATCGGAAGAGAGTGCAATGGACAAAAAAAAAACGTGTAAGCAGTGGAACAATTGGGCGTCCACGTTTCAGCCAAGAGGACTTGGTAAACGAATTAAATGTAAGTGCTGCACCACCACACGTCCGGAAGAGCCATGCGCATAGAAAATCAAACACGACCTCACGAGTTCATTGACCGTGACAGACGACTGATATCAGCTTCTCTCTGCAAATAATCGAGTACTTTGTATGGAATATGTGACGATGTTTGGACTTGCATTCGCTTCACTGCATCGTCCCGACGCCCGAAGCAGAAATTCTGAGTTCCTTTCATTACCAACGCATTGTTCTTAGCCAGTTCAATAGGTTGGTTGGAGTAATTTTCGCTTCTTATAGAGCGTCCACGGCTGGACCTCCGCGAAGACGTAGGGATTCGGCTGCATGAGGATTTGCCCGAATCATCTACTGGGTAGAAATTCATCCAAGCATTCCAGGAGTAGTTTTTTTTTAGTCAAAGCAGGGGTAAACCCAGCTCTAGGCTCAGGATCTAAACACAATACCCTAAAGCAAAAGCTACAGGGATAATTTTTGGGATATTTACTTGCAACTCAGGAAAATCTCGGGTTAAAAGCAAATTTCAGTTATGAGATTCATGAGCGTTTCTGTGAAGGCGCTAGTCTACCTGCTAACCCCTTGTGATGGAGATTACCAGTAAAAAAGTACAGCACTTTATCCGAGAACTTCGGCTACAGCAAGTAAAAAGTGGGTTTGAAGACAGGGAAATACAGTTATTTTTGTCTCTAAGAGTGGTCCATTCTGAACTCGCAAGAAGACCACGATCTTCCCGGGAATCTTCATGAATCTCAGCCTGGGTAAGTTAACCCATACGAAGGTTCATTACTACTCCGCACCGTTACGTACATAGCCACGTAGTTGCCAGTTATTTTACGGAAATCCGGATAAGAAACAATCGACCTATCTAATTTAAGTATTAATTCGGAACCCGACCAACAAATTCGAATGTTCAAAAAAGAGAAAGCTTTAAACCTCTTTCTATCACTCCTTAGAGGCTGTGTTTATTCCTCTTCATGAAAAATCCGAAGCTTCTATTCATTCGAAAGCGAATTTTCGAATTTGAATATGTCTTATGCAATATTCTTGTATACACGTACGTAGGGCACTATCCACACTTCACGTAAACATGTAAATGTGGTAATACACGCCCTGTTTTGGCTTTAGCACTTTCATAAAACCGTCTCGTGTTCTAGTCGACTGGTAAACATTTACTTAACCCGATTTCTAGGGTAAAAAGGTGCTTAGAGGAGAGTTCGTTCGATGTTTGCAACATTGCGACTGCTCATTTGTCCTAAAAATCCGGGTTTTTGTCTGTATTTGCACAAAATCGTCCAGAGCATGCGTGATTTCAAGTAATTCGTAGCGGATGAGTCTACAGTGCTCTCTTCTCAGTGTACATAATGCCTAACATAATCCCAGACCCTTGCGAGCAAATGACGATAGGATGACATTGAGTTCAGAGAGCAACATATCTTATTGCTACAAGTCAAAATGCCCGGTATATAAAAAATGCTGGCAATTGACCTGCAAAAATACGTCTAAGTTCTGAAATTAGCTGTGACAGAGGTTCGCCAAGAAGATTTCGCGCAGCTATTCATGGAACACGAGCTGTTTTTTCCCTCGGAAATGCTCCGCTTACTGAAACTTGCGCATCCATGAGAAAAATACCGCATTTACGCCATTCCTTTACTCATCACTTGGATTTCTCAGGAAAGTATTTCCAGTGCTGACACTCTTAGTAGCTTATTTTAGAGGCTTGCTGCAGTTTTAAAACGAATTACAAATTGAGCTAAATATAATGTTCTTAATAAAAAGTTGATCTGCTGGAAATTATACACGATTAGTTTTCCTGTAATATCGTAAGTAGGAGCTATAAATTTATCGGAAGGGAAAATAAATGTATTATTTCCTGATTGAACAAGTTATCCTTTGGAAATAGGTAGAACGTTTTTCAAAATAGCTGTACATTGATGTCCTAAAGGGCAACTTTTGAGGGATATTCAAGTTGTAATTTTCATCATTCGAACATTCGAACTATTCCAAAAGCCATGAAATTCGATCATTCGAACACTCAAATATCAGAGAGAAAGATTCGAATACTGATACTAATGCTATATGTGAAAGAAAATAATATGTTTCATGATGAGCAGACAGGTAATTTGTACCTACTTGTGAAACGAGTTAGCTCTCCACACTTTTTGGAGCATCTCAGCTTTTCATCCTGAGAAATGGTTCCCTACATTAGCTACAGCTTATATTTGATAGCGATTTCATTCCAGATGCAGTACTTCTGCATTGGGATAGTGAAAAAAAGCAACACTGATCCAAACTTTCCTCTGAAAATAAACTCTCATCCACATCTCGGTCTAGACGACAACTGAGCCCACAGTGGAACCAGCAAGTTATTTGAGAAAAAAAACTCCGCTATTTTTTTGTGTCGTGGATTTGCGTGCGTTTTTTTGCGGAATTTTTGGATTATCCTCGACATATTGGTTTCCACCAAAAAATGCATTTTTCTCTCTCTGCAGTGGATTAGCCTCCGTCTCACTCTATCAGCAGAAATTCGGGCTACTTTTCGACATCCGGCCGAGTTTCATTACTAGATCTAGTCGGACTGGGTACACGTGTTGCCTAGCGTATGTTTTGAGGTGAATCCTGACGTGCTGCACGCCATATACTCTCCGATCTATTTCCGGATGAGGACGCGATCCTTGACCAGCATTTCGAACAAGAGGTTCTCTCTGGAATTCGAAGCGTAGGTGTGGAAAGTAATAATTGTAAACAGTGGGAAGGTGGGTAAACACTAGGGTATCCGAATCCAAAGTCGTTATGGATTATTTATTTCTGGATTCATTCAGGCTTGGATGTGCTAGGACTAGCAACCACCTATTTATCGGTAGCATCCAATTTACTGTGGATTATATTACAGCATTTGTTTTGTCAAGCTGGAGGCTGGAATGTGCCGAGGATCAGTTCACCGAGCGCAATTAACTGGTAACCAGTCAACTATCTAGACCTACCTTGTAGCACCTATACCTCTTAGATGTTAAAATAACACGCCCAAACTTTAGACAAACTCGGGAAAATTCAGGAAATCAGCTGACCTTCCTACTCTCGTCAGTGATCTTCCTGTCGAGCACGTTCTTCACAGTGGTCACCGACTCGGCCAGCTTCTTGATGGCCACTTTACACTCATCCAGATCGCGCCGGATTTGAGCCTGAGTGGATGATAAAATGAACTAAAGGAGTTCAACTCATCAATTACTCGGATAGCAGACTATTTTTCAGGATTGAAACTTGCTAACGTCAAACATCGACTACTGCACTATGTACGAGGTTCACTGACAGCTGTGTCCATGCTAAGGGGTTGAGCGGGATACTAACCGAGCTTCCAGGGCCGAATTGGTCATTGGCAGGGAAGCTGGAGCTTCGGCTCTGCAACTGCTGGAACGCTTCCTGGAGTTCCTTGATTGCGAGAAACCTGCAGCGATCGATTTTTATGGATCAGACAGTACTCGCTACGGGATTGTAGTACAAATTAGACTGTGGACAAACGTCACTGAGAAAAATATTTAAATAACCTTTCCTCCTCCTCTTTGTCAATGCGGGCATTCAGCTGGTGTCTGATGTTGTCGGCTTTTGCGGAGAGCTCATTCAGCTAAAATGGGATAATAGAGTCGTCGGGATGTTCCCAAACAGGAGACCAGACAGTTACTCACGTCCTTAGGTATCTGCTTCTCCACTTTGTCCCGAATTCTTTCCTGCGCCTTTTCCATATCGCCATGTACGCCTCCCAATCTGTTCAGTTGATCCTTCAACTTGGCGACGTCGGCGCTCTCGTCCAGATTGGCGATTTGCTGCGAAATTTCTCGACGGTCATGGGTAAGACCTGGAAAACATTGGTGATGGTCTGTATTCGACATTTTCGGCTCACAACAACATGTGCAGCTGAGTAACCATGCCGCGTCCTGTTTTTGTGCCTGCCTCTGTGGGGAGAGCAAGTCGGGTTACTGGTACAAAGATGAGGCGGCTAGGGGACCTGGATCTTACAAGTTTTTCAGCATAGTAACCCTGGTAATCCACCCGATCTTTAAACCGAGTACATTTAGTCTAATATAGTTGATTCATCAAAATTCATTCCTAAATCCTATTTCATTTTGCCTATTTTCCATCTGGTATCGAATAAAAAAGCTATAGGCATAAGAAATCCAGAAAAATGGGCAGTTGTATCCTCATCCCTCATACACAAATTTTTGGAATGTTGCCAATGACGATAAGATAGCTGCCGGTTGCAAAATTTTTGACTTAAAACACACCAACTCTGGAACACCGATTCTGGGCAAAACTTTCACTTGTTCCTCAATGTTTCTGGATTTTTCGGAGTAACCAATCTTATTCCTCGTCAGCAGGAAGAGATATCCAGTGCATCCTTGCACCGTTTTCATAGGGTGCACTTTTTCCCCACAGAAATGGTAGATTTGGTTGACGTCAGCCGCTGCAGCTTTTTCTCCAGTTTTTTTTTTTGCTTCCGTCCAGGAGGAGATGGTTCTCCTCGATTCTTTGCAAATTTCGAACTAGTGAGAATTTATGAATCGAATTCAGCTGCAACCACGGGCAAAATGTTGAGTAATTGTTCTACAAGTGGTTTCCAGAAACTGCCCCTAGGTGAAGAAAATTTCTGGATCGGCAAACACCGCCAATTTTGTACCATCAAATTGTAAAATCTAAAAATCCGTGTCTCAAGCTCGGAATGAGTTACGAGGATGATACTGGAGGATACGATGTGGCATAGTGTTCACATCTGCACCTTCAGAAAATGTCTATGAGCGGTAATACTGCATCCAACGTTCAAAATGCTTCCTTCCCTACACCACTTTATTGAATCAATAGAGAGTCTTCTTTGTAAATATATTTACGCATTTTGCTGTAGTAGAACCGATGCGCAGATGTTCATTTGAGGGATGAGCTAGGATTGTCAACACAACTGAAAAATTGCAGAAACAAGGATTCAAGGTCATTACAAAGATTAAGCATGCACTTTGGCCGCTGATTTTTCTACGGCTTATGCTGTCAACAAGGATTCAATCACTGATGGGAAACTTCTATGGCTTTCAGTACTAGCTTTATTCAATAAAATAGAATTCTGTGGAAATCTCACGATTTTTTTTGCCCTTGGCTTCAGCTTGCGCCGAAAGTACGAGAACGGCAGTCAGAGGAGAAATTTAAGGAAAAATATGCTTGATTTACTTCACCTCTTTTCCTATTCCCACTGGCAGATATAAAAATTTTATAGGAAATTCGGGAAAACCTCTGCAACTGATGTTCTGATTATTTAACCCAGCTTTGATTGAGGCCACACCTACAGTAAGCAACTGAAAGGAAGTCCAAACAGTGCCCCAACATATACCCAAGCTTGACTCTAATTGCTAAATCTACGGCTAAGATATTTGAAAAATTGTGCTGTTGAAAATCGTGAGCTAAATATGTAGCCGCCATTGAATATACTGAATACATGGAACTTTTCAAATACAAGATTGATTTCCTGGATGCGATTTTTAAGCAACGTTCGCGAGCAATTTTATGGATCTAGTCATCTTTTGCAGTACTTTTTCTTCAATATCTGGGTTGCACTTTAGTCCGCTTTAATTATGGGTTGAGAACTCTATTGGGTGTCGACACAAAAAAGCACACATTTCCGTCATATTCCTTTGTTTGAGTTCAGTCGAGGAGCTAGTGCAGGCTTTAGCTCAACATCCTGAAGGAAACGAATCTTCATAGTGGAAGCGAAAATAGGGGATCTCATAGTAGCGTCTAGGATTGAATCTGCGGGAAGAAGACAGGGATTCTTCCTTCACCCTCTCTTTTCCATTCATTTTCCACAGAAAGGTTTGACGTGTCCATTTCGAGTTTGACAAACTTGAACGTGCCAACTGGGAAACCTCTTTCTGCGGTAGAAGACGTGGTATCTCACGAAACCTTGTATCTGGGCCCTCAAAAATCACTGAGATTACCCATTATGAGTGGGTTCAGGTACCCATATGTACCCCATACCTCCCGGCTAGCAACATTTTTACCCACACGTGACGTTCGCTGTACCCAACTGCCATCCATGCCCTTCCTCTCAACTCTGGCTCGAGGTGGATCATTGTGGTTGCCCATCATAAGCGTGTTAGTGCACCGAAATTCATCGTTCCCCTTGCACCGGTCAACGTGTTTACCCATACATAGACAAAAGATGTAGTTCACACCCAGCTGCTACCAAAGGGTTATCAGACCTGAAGGTATAGATTACCCATCAGTCCAATAATGCATTCAGGCGCCGTCTCCCAGGCGCTGGAGTTGCTCGACATTCTCATTATCACGGATAAAACTCCAAGACGACGTCTTTCACTTGTATGTATGTGTGCACACATCCACGGTGTGTGTAACAGTGCGTTCACATATTTTTGCACCCTCCCTCCCCCCACCCCTTCCCATCTTTTCACCCAAAAAAAAAACGGAAGGGGAAAACTTGAGGGGACCTGGATGGTTACGCTACTAACGTCAATCTGATTCTTGTGGCTATAGTTCGCAACCAATGAGCTGCCTGGATACATACATGTGTATCTGCTTCCAGAACTGGATCTGGAAAAGTTTTCCTCCTTCCTTTTTTGGCCATACAAATTCAGAAGTGGAGTATTTGCAATGATATCGTTGCCAAGTTGTTACTGTGAATGGTGTGGGGACCGTTTTCAGGACAAATAACGATGGCAGAAACATTAGTAGTGTAGTATTTGCAATGCGTTTCTAAGTGGTGAAGAACAGCACCTATCAAAAAATTTGAAAAATTTCGAAACGGCGAAAATGTGGCTGAGTGAGACACCAAAATGCTCTCTTTGAGCTGTAGTTTACGAAAACGTGAATGTTGCTTCACGTTCATTGCATAATCGCACGTCTAGTAGCGCATATTCTTAGGGTACAATTATCGCGGAGTCTCAGTGATTCTTACCGGCAGGTACTTTAGAAAGGTGAATAGATGATTTTCCTGTGCAAATTTGAAAACGATAACAGGCTTTCTTGTAGATCTCGGCGCCACAAATCGATTGATGGGCAGAAATTCTGATAAGAAGCAAAGTGAACTGAGCTATGGAGAAAAAGCGAAAAAAAAGCGGATTCGCGTTTTTTCGTTTTCTGTCAGACAATTACCGTGGTTACTGTAGCTGTACAGTGCAGTGTTTTCTTTTATTCCAACAAAAGAAAAACAGTGCAATCAAGCTATTAGCACAGATGTCATCAGGCTATCAGCAAAGATGGGCAAAACTCTTCGCTGATTTAATGGGACCACCCAGTAGAATAAATCAAATAACGTATTTCCTGTCCATTTCAAGCACACTTATGTATGTAGCTAGCGTGTAGCGATAGCGTTCTGCAGAATATGGTTTACGTCTAAACCATATACAAATTGATATTCGTTAGAAGCAATAGAGCGTGACATCATCAGAAAGAGAAAAAACATGTTGAATGCAAGCTTAATCGAGGTTTTCCTGCAACGTAGACGAAAATTTGATTGTCCACGGCTTTTTGGAGCAGCAAATTCGCTCAGCAATCATAATATTGCTGCATGAAGCAAATCCGCTCAACTAGACCGGATGGGGTAGGAAGGGGAAAGAGGGGGATGTGGGCAAAGCTGTTGTCTCCGCTGAGAAATTCATTACAATTTGTGATACAGTTTTGTATCCATATCCCAGTTAGAATAGGAAATGTTCGTGTACGCGGAAAAAGAGATGCACCGTTCTTGACGCAGAAGCAGTGAATTCTTCTATAAATTGAGGCTTGTACGCGTCTTTTTCATATCAGGTTGTCTTAGTTCAGGATTTTCAATTCTATGTTTCCTGTGTATATTTCGGCTACATATGTTTTATTATAACATAAAACCACCACAATCACTTCAATGACTGAATTTCAGTACAAATTTTGCAGGATGGAAATGGATGCATCAAGAATGCGACTGATTTATGTACTTCCACAAATCCAAACCCGGAAGTATTGCAGAGCAAACAGCTCGAAACATGCTGTATAGGACTAGGGAATTATCAAAGCAAGCATATCAGAACACTGGTCCTGAATGTATCGTGGTCAAGAATTCGGTCCTGAAGATGAGCAATGTCGCGGATGCTCCTTTGTTTTTGACGACTATAAATTCGAAAAATTGATCTAAGCAAATACGTACATGTACGACTGTTCAAGGACTTTCAGAAACACTTGAAGTAAGTATTTTAGTCGTTTCTAAGCATCCGGAGAAAACTGGGAGCTGGAAGAAGTTCGATAAATGTAGTCACAACCTGAGCGAAGTACAGGAAAAATCGTCGTAATGAGGTCTCCTCAGCACTCGTCTTGCGTAAAAAGAACCACCTATTTTTTGACCGTATTATGATGTGCAATGAGAAGTGGGTCCTCTTTGACAACCGGCGATGAATGGTCCAATGGTTGGATAGCAATCAAGCTCCGCCGCCCTTTCTCGGGTGGAAATTGTTCCAGAAAGAGGTCATGCTGACAATTTGGTGCTCTGCTACTGTACTTGTTTCCTCAATCCGCGTGAAATTATTATGGCGACGAAGCAGTTCAATATTCGACAGTATGCACCAGAAGCTCCAACGTATGTAGACATTGCTGCTTCATAGAAGAGGAACAACAATTCTTAGCAATGGAGCCCGGCCACAAGTCCTACGTCCAACCAGTGTTGCAACAATCTGACAAGCTGGGCTACGAAACTCTGCCTCATCCTCCATACTCGTTGAATCTCTCACCGACAACTACCACTTCTTCGAAGATCTCGACATATTCATGGATAAGAAATGTGTCAGCAACGAATTCCAGCTGGAAAGTGCTTTCGAGGAATTCATCAACTTTACAACACCAGAGACATGAACAAACTTGTTTCTCTTTGACAAAGATGTGCAGTTTGCACTACTTTCCGAACAACCTGGTGCGCATCGCTCACGATGGCGAATGGTTTCCAGGCAGCAAAGTATTCATTGCCTCTATGATCTCTTCGCACCAGCAGGTTTTCTCTTCTTTTCGTTTGCGTCAGAGTTACTACATTGACGAAAATACATGCAAACTTGCTCAGGTGCTACTGACGCAGTATTTCTTCTACGCTTACAAGTACCGAGGGAAAAATCAAATTTTTAATTCTTCTAGGTATTCCTGTGGAAACATAAGAGTTCAGCTCAGATATACGTATAACTTTCGAAAGACTGTGCAGAAATGAAACGGCATTCGAGAGTTTCCCGGAGGAGAATACAGAACAAAGTTGTTTTTTGTGCTTGTGCTCAATTTCGTGCTTCTACCACCAGTAAATCTTCCCAAATTTTTCCCATTTTAGGAGAGTGCTGAGACTATCGCTTGTTTGCACTGCCTTCGCGTTTAGAGGTTTCATTATTTTCGCAGTTTTCATAGTGACAATGAATATTCCATACGTATTTTTGGTAGTTCTAAAATCCGGCACTTCCAATATCCAAGAGTTTTTGGAATTGTGGTTTCCGAGTTCTTAAATTTTACCCTTTTTCACTTGTGATAATGATGATGCTTGCATTTGCAGGAGCTCAATGTATGCGAGCTTATACCTATAGATGTTGAGTTATTCACCAAAAGCGGGGAATACAAAACTTTGCAAACCCTGAAGCGTGTTTATAAGCTCATTAAATGCCGGTATTAAATTATATGTGCATACATATATTTGGCCCAAAACCAACATACATCTACTTCCTTAGTGGAATACTTGGGTATTTGAATTGACTAGGGCATGAATAATACAGTAATAATACACTAATAGTACACTATAGAGCAGAAAGCTCCGATTATTTTGCATAATTAAAAAGCACTGCTGCAAAATCTTAGAATAACTCGAATATTCTCCCAGAAATTATCGGGTAATTTATTCCTGCGGCCCATTTATACCATTATTTCTCGACATTCACCCTCGAAAATTAAGATTCAAAACAGAAACATTTGCAAAAAAAAAATCATTTGATGACAAACTGAAGGATTTCTACATACAGCAAAGGACTGTTGTCTATATCACAGGACTCCTCCAAAAACAAGTTTCTACTGAAACCTTCTTCTCTCCAGCTATTTTTCACTTGGATATTATAGTCAAACTCAAACCTAATATAATTAAATAACATGTTTGGGGGTGTTCAATCTCTAACATACCATGCTTGGATAACCGTCGAAGCCTCGAACATTTTCTCTCCAAGACTATAACATCTATGAAGATCAGTTGAAGGATAAAAATTCTATTGCATGAACTTGTTTACATAACGTTACGCGATCAAGCGATTTCAACAATTTTTTCTTCTTTGACGCAAGAGCAAAAACGAACCTCCTGGAATTCTTATCTTTCCCTCAGCAGAAGCATCATCATTATATTTTGACAGAAATGCGAGAGAAATGAAAAATCGAAAGAAGCTGAGTACAGGTATAGTGTGCATGAGACTTCACTGAGTCTTACCATGAGGTTCTGAAGAGCTTTGCCATAAGGTTCGAGCAATAACAATGGGTATGCACATAGAGAATTCCGATTCACCCAAAAATTTGGACTCTGAGGTATATTTCGTCAATTTACTCTGGCGCAAATTTCATCTCTATCTATTTGAAACTTTCTAAACTTCAATAGATTTAAGCAGCTTGTTTGAGTTGATTTTTTCTAGGTATAACGGATCCCGGGAGCCATAATGGTCCATGTTACATAAGCCGGAGTACACCCTAAGATGATGGAACTCAGAATGGTACAGGAGCATGCATTGTGTCTTGACCGTCCCGCACATTGAGCAAAAAAAAACTGGCAAGTTCCTAATGGCAGAACCATTCTTCAAGCATAGATTGAAAACGAACGTTATTCACTTTGACATGAACGAGAAGAAGAAGACATCCCCTCATATAGAACGAGATCGGTAAGACGTAGCCAAAATGACGTACCAGCTTGAACTCGAGTCATTTTCTCCTCTAGCTTCAGTAGTCCCTCCATGCTGAGTTTATTTTTGTCCGCAGCGATCGCCTCCATTTCTCGTCGTAGCTGAAATTTGCTCTAAGAAAACTCTGATCACCGTGAAAACGTCGGATCTAAAGAAAGAACGTTAAAATATGTAGACCACCGTACAAACTATAGAATAATTCAAGGGGAGATGCTAGCTCTACTGAATCATAGAATAATGATGAATATGTATTCTATGAGCAACGCTGCTGCAGCTGAAAGTACAAAAACTCGTAAGAATTTGTCTGACACAATTATCCTGAGGGTTCGGTTTCGCATGAGTGAGTCGCTGAAAAGGGGCAAAGATGGCTAGTTGAGTGTCTGGATGCAATAAGTGACGTCTAGCCGAAATGGCAACGATCAATGATGAGAATGAACCCTCCATTTACTGCTGGGACGAAGCTTGGTAATATTTGATCAATTACAGTTAATTCAAACAGTTTTAAGCCTGGTAATAATTTTAATGGATGTTCCTGGATATCAAGCAGAAATAGTGCGGCAGAATATAGAATTACAGGCATTTTAGGATGTTTTTAGCAATGACGATGCTGTCATCTTGTCTCTGTTCGCTTATAACCAAATTAGTCTGGAAAACATACGGCGTCCACATCCAGCGACGGGATCTTCACACTTTCCTTGCCGGATTTCACTTCGTCTATCGACTTTGTGAGATTTCCAATGTACGAGTTCAGCTTGTCTTCGACCTCAGTTATTTTCGATAGAAGACTCTTCTCGTGGAGTTTCCTGGAAGAGATGGTCTACAAGTTTTAAGCCCATCCATAAAATTCATGAAGATTCCAGGATATTTAGCGATTTGGGGTGTTAAGCCCTGATGTTGGGGATCAACCATCAGAGACTGATAGGAATTCCGAGAGGTGGCCGGTAAGGGTCTCTAAGCAGAGAAAGCACTTAAAACAAAATAATCGGACAAATGAATTTAAATAAATTGGGTAAACAATATACGTGGGAAGAACAATAGACCCATGGTCACTAATGTGTCATGGATTTCCTGGATACAACTAGAACAAGTGAACTACAATCATATTCAGATGTAAAAGGAGTGAGTCATGGATTGTCTGAAAAGAATGGGCGAATTTGACCGTGGGTGGTCCTGCATACGCCAACAGAAAAGACCCAAAACAAGGATAGAAACTACACAGCTTCAACTAATGGATGAGAGATGAATAATAAAACATCTTTTGCAGCTCGTTTACATAACTCAATTGTGATGGAATGCATTTAGTGCGGTTCTTCCAGTGTCCTACGGAATAAGATGATCGCCGTCATCTCTCTGACGTCAAACTCATTTTCTGCCTGCTAGCAATATTGTAATTAAAATATAGCGAGGAGCTAGAATTTTGCGCAAATACCTGCACTTGTGCATGAAGAGTACAGTTTACAAGTATTCGCCTTTCAAAATGGAAAAAAGCGTAGTAAGAACATGGCTGTGGAGCGATTTTCGGTAAAAAGTTTCAATCTTCGACTGATTCCCGGGCCCGGATACATCGTTGAAAAGATGGGTGATCACACAGCCATGTTCATGGTTGCACATGGGTAGGAACTGGGTAGAGAAAAGTCCACGTATGGGTAAATATGTTGATGGATGCCAGGTAAAGCGTAAATTTGGGTACGCTAACAAGTCTACTACGGGCAATCTCAATGATGCATCCGGGCCCTGGATGAGGAAGAACGTTGAAGACGCAGCTTACCCACAACTGCCACTGTTTATTCCCGAATTTTGCATGGAGAAGTATCCATCGACATTTTTCGTCAGTTTGAAAATCCTGAATTTTTTGAGGGCATCCACGGCGGGGCAACCGATAGCCGTAGTGATAAGTACCGAGGAAAAATGGTAAACCACATATGTACATAAATAGTAAACTCGTAAAGGCTCAAACGTACAAAATGAGATGCTTTTCCATAGAATTTTCCATTGCGCTATATGTTTTCGCCATATGCAATATTTCACTTTTGAAGATCCATATCTACTTTTTATGTTATGCCTTGGTCTATTTTAGTATGGACATATCTTATTTCACTGTCGTTATAGAAGAAATTGAATGAAAATTGGAATGGAAACATAGTCAAGAGAAGAGGGATAGAACGATACGGATTTTACTTGTAAAGAGAAATTTGCACTAATAATCCAAGGCTGAAGCTTTAAAAAGCAAGCCTGTTCCTCAAGGATCTGGAGAAGAACTGAAGAATTGAAGAAATGGCAAGCATACGTAAAAAAACATGTGCATTGCTGAATGTTTTTCCTTTGAAATGAATAAACTATAATAAGCCAATGTAAACGGATCTGCCGAGTGTTTTTGAATGAGATGCTCCATCATATTATGGACGAAATGTAAAAGACATTTGGGGAACGGTAGGGGACCATTTCTGCATAGGAATACTACAGTTTCCTCGCTTACGTTCCAGGAGAATTCAGATATTGTTTTCACAAGTCCAAACTATGGAAACTGGCAAGAATAAATGACTCTGACCGTTCCATTTTTCACAAAAAAAAATCTAAAATTGTAAAAATTCCAGTACGACGAACACGAACTGCTATCTGGAAAATGAGCGCGTGGATTGGTTGAGAGAAAAGGAATGTCGGGAAGGACACCCCCCCCCCCCCACTCACCCCCATCCCTTTACTCTAGAGCACTGTGGTCGTTCACTGAATCTTGGATAAAGTCGGTCTTGAGACGGAAGGAAAGGAGAAGAAGGAGGATCATCTGTATATATAAAAGTGAAAGTTTGTGTGTGTGAGTGTGTTTGTTTGTATGTTTGTATGTTTGTATGTTCGGAATAGAAATCGCGGAGGATGAACCGATCCGGACCAAATTTTGTAGGCGGGCCCTACTGGGGACGCGGAGGCATAAGCTACTTTCCACCCGGGATTATCGATTGGCTTATCGATTATATCGATTTTATTGATTTTTTGCCGTTTTTGCACTTGAGACGGCAGGAACATGTCTACTGGGGTTCTTGTACATGCTGAACACGGATATGACAACCGTTTTGCACAAAGTTATTGCTTTATCGATTTTATTGATTTTTCACCATTTTTGCACAGGGGTCAGTGGGGACATGTCTACTGGGGTTCCTCAATACGCTGAACACGAATATGATAACCACTTCTAACGGCATTATCGATTTATTGACTTGATCGATTTTTTTCTCATTTTCGCTTGGGGACGGGCGATGGACATCTATACGACATCGATACGACGACGAAGGACATCTATAGTGTGGTTTCCCAGTACGCTGGAAACGATTATAACGACCACTTTGCACGGGATATTCCTCTATCGATTTTATTGATTTTTTGCTTTTCTACCTCAAGAGGCGGTGAAAACATGTCTACGGGGGTCCCTCGATACGCTGAATATGAATATGACAATTATTTTGCACGGATGCATCGACTCAGTGTTATCGAAATAACTTTGCTGACTTTTCGCTTACGGTGGAAGAAAGTCACATGAGAATTAATAATATGCTTATCAGTAGAATTATGAGCGTTTTCAATAAATTTATTGGCAACAGCAATTGTCCTCAGCAGTGTGAGGTAGGCGAAGTAGTAAAACACCCGTGCGAAGCAGGGTATGCCGTCTAGTGTATTATATTTTTTCTTCTATCCTAGCGCTCTGTTTTGCACTTGTGATTATCTGTACTGAGTAATAAACTAGCAGAGATTTTCCAGAGCTTTCGAAACCATACAATGAAAGCTAAGGAATCCTGGAGTGCTCTCAAACGTTGTGGCCTACCACTAATGTGGCAGAAGCGTCCGTCCAAGAGGCGAGGAAGAAGTTTTTCGGATTCCCTTCATCCTCCAAAACCTACATCCGCTTCTGAGGATACATAGGCGTCTCGAAAAGTCGTTCTTCAAACTCTTGAACAATGATGACGCGAGAAAAGAGATTTTGCAAGAGCAATTTTTTGTCGGCTCGGGATTTGAATATTTGGGGTGATGATCGTAGCAGGACTGATTCGTAGAGAAGCTCTGAGAATGTAAAACAGCCTGTAGAATACAAAAAATGGGCAAAGAGAAGAAAGCAAAGAGGTCCTGAAAAAAAGAACAGAGCTTATTAAACAAATCCACATTTCCGCTAAAACATTCGTATATGAATATCCTGGATCATATATCCTGGAGGTCCCCACAGTTTTTGTCCCCCCCCCCCCCTTGGAAAATAAACCAACATCTGAGTCACCTTGTCTGTATTTCAGAATTCATTATGTTATCAATCTTGTTGTTCCCGAGTTCCAAATGATGCTCAAGCGCCGCTAACGCTTCGTTCACCTTCTGGAAGCGCTCCTTCTGCTTTGCTCGATCGGTCTGAAGACACTCTAATAAGGATTTCCCAGTTCTCAGCAAGTTACTAAGTAGCCTTACAAGGAGTTGTTTGTTCAGGGATTCCGTCAGTTGCTCCTGTGAGCGTAGTCGTTCTTCAAGCGCTCGTTTGTTGTCACGTTGAATGTCGCCGCTTTTGTCTCCTTGTGCTTTCAGTGCCTGCAAACAATAAACTAATTGTCTTTTTATTATTTTTTTACTAGTACAGTTACTGCTATGAGTACGAGGTAACTTGTCAAAGTGAGCCTCTATTACCAGCTGTAAAGAATCAAAAAAAAAATAGGTTGCTTGAGAGGTTTCGTAAAGATTGTTCCTGTATAAATAACACACAACGCTACAACTAAATCAGTAGTGAGGTGTTCGGTAAGTGCTTATTGGTTATTTATTATAGGTCATTGGTAGGTGCAACAGTGATTATTTATAATTTACCTATTTCTTTGATTCTTAAAACTTTCTATTCATTGTTTATTAAACTGGCAGTGTGACATGAGGGTGTATGACATAATCAACTAGGAAAAGCTGCTCAAAAGTCGTGCCAGATGCAGTGGGTTCGTGGAATTTTTTTTTTTTTGGAAACCGACAAGAAAGCACGAGAACAACCTCATCTAGAGGTACGTACGTATACTTGCACAATCGAGCAGATCTTTCTGGAATTCGCACTGTTCGCGGGAATAGGGTAGGATTCAAAGAATTTTTGCTTAGTTTCCTCGAAAATAAATTTTTGAAGCAGATCTGTCGATTGAGTAGCACAGTTGACAGCCAAATAAATCAACAACGTCGGCGCTTTTGCAACAATAGAAATTGACGAGATTCATGCTGTGATGAAACATTTTCGCTTGAAAGGTTGCTGGAGAAGAATTACTCCCGTGCGGCTTCTTTCTATTTCCGAATTGAAAAATTTGGCTCAGCAGGAATGAATGCCACAAAGAAGAATGAGGTTGCTCGAGCCTTCCAAAAGCTGTAGGATTGTTTTTTTTTTATGAGAAAGAGAAAAAATGCTGGGTCATCGTTGGATGAGAATGGAGTGCCAAAAGAAAAGCACCAGGAGAACCTTTTTTCCATGAGCTGCCTTTAACATGCATCTTCAGTACAATTCTCAGCAAGAGAGAGAGAGAGAGATGTTAGGTAGATCTAGGATTACCAGATGTGTTGAGTGAGCGCGCCCGCCCACTTGCCCGCGAACTTCAAATCCAGAATCGGCGGGACCCGTCCGATATAAAAGGACCATCAGATCATTGTAAACTTGTTTCCATTCTCTATTTGCTGTGTTGCTGCTGTATTCGTTTGTGGACTTAATAAAACCCTACCGAACCCTCTGTGTGGCCGTGCAGAAGCGTGTGGAGGCACGAAAATATCGCGTGGTCGTGATCGTTTCCCTACTTTCTATCCAACCGGCTGCACTGGGACCGTGAACCCAGTACAGAGAGAGAAAAAAAAAAGATTGTATAAACCAAGAATACCAAAAATATATTGCGTAAACTTTTTTACCGCTAATAAAGAAACAAGTCAGGATGCTCATGTGCCTAAATAGGATAAGAAGACTGGAGAGGAGAGAATGTTCTGGAAGAAACCAGAGAAAACAAGATCGCGTGGAATTGAAATGCATTAGTGACAGTCCGTGATGTGAAATGGTAGACGCAATTACTTACTATGCTACCCTTTTTCCACTGACAGCTCTAGTGAAAAGTACCGGGAAATTTATTCGTGGGAAGGAAGCAGCATGCCTTTGACCGCGAAAGAATTTCATTTTTTCAAAGATTTAGTTGCCCAAGTTTGAGAACGGGTAAACCTCAGGCCACAATGGAACGCCAGGAAATAGGGAATTAGCAAAAGACGGACCATAATTCGCTAAGAAAGAACCATATGACATAAACTTGGTACCCTTTACATCTTACGTTGTTCCCTGGATTTATGTGACCTTACCGAACTGCTGATGAGTTCTGGGTAAAGGCCATATTCTACGTTTATCTAGTTTGCATACAGCGGAAAAAATGAAAAGAAAATTACATTTTTCTTCTTTTTTTATTAGATGTAAGAAGGTTAAGTAAATTTCACGCAATCATGTACTGCTTTGGAAGAACACAGCAAAAATTACTGAAAAGTGAAACTATGATATGAAACATAAAAAGGATACATGAGAAAAAATGTAGGAAAGTCGAACGACACATAAATTATGCTAATTTTTCTTTTCAATTAAGTGAAAATCCTTCCTTCCAATGCTAGTACGTACGGAAAGAATTCTTCTATTCGGCGGAGCATTTGCGTCTAAAACCCTATGCAAGTTCTTACAAGAACGACAGGAGTTCTGAATGATGGGCTCGAATAGAGTTCCGAATTGTTCGAATGAAAGGGACTTCGATTTTAATGGAAACATCAAATATTGTTGCGGCTAGCAGGGATGTTCCAGGTGTTCTGGCTTTGTAGATTACTCGACGAAACATCGGAAAAAGCCAAGTTATTCGATTTTGAAAAAAAATTGAGCCGCGTCCGGCTCCATCACTCAACGGGGGAATCCCGCAAACAAGGAGAACTCACAGCTTCTAGTGCCGCACATCTCTGGAAGAGATCATCACGAAGTTTCCGTTGCCCTTCAGTCGTATTCCGTGTCACTTCGGCCGTGATGAGACCAATTTTCTCGTTTAGACGTCTCGCCTCCTCTGTCAGTTTCTCCTACAATAAATATCTAATAGTCAGAAATGGTCACCATAAACCGGGATTGAAGTTTACCTTATCCATGTCCCCTTTCTTGGATAGGTTACTAAGTACCTCACTTCTTGAAGCGTCTTGTTGCTTAATATAATCTTGCAGTCTTTGCAATCTGCAAATTCATTGCTAAGGATGAGAGAAACAAAAAAAAAACTAAATGAATGAATGAATGGATGGATGAGTGAATGAATGAATGAATGAATGAATGAATGAATGAATGAATGAATGAATGAATGAATGAATGAATGAATGGATGGATGAATGAATGAATGAATGAATGAATGAATGAATGAATGAATGAATGAATGAATGAATGAATGAATGAATCAACGAACGAATCATTGAATCAATGAACTGCTTTATACCTACATACTAACCTCATATATAAACACAAAAATTAGATATGCTCATGAATTGAATGATCTTATCTGCGTCTGAACTTAGCTTTAATTTGGTTATAACCTGTTTAAGTGAACTGGTACTTTTTTCACTATAGCCGATTTATTTAGTTTCGGCGGTTTTTTGCAGTTGTTTTTACTTCAGAGCATGTGATACTATTATAAGACCCTCGAGTAGTGATAAAGACAGTAAACTAACGCGCTGTTAAGGGCATTCCCTTCCTTCACGCGCTCGTGTCTTTCCGATTCCAATGTCTGTTTGAGCTGCATCACTTGAGAGTGCAGGTCACGCACCTTGCCGTCCATTTGCTGTGCGGAATTAGCGAGTTTCTGGAAGCAAAATCTAGTCCTACTTTTTGGAAACATCGGATGAGTCTTGCACAGAAAATCCGTTCTATAACAAAATTTTCCTCTAAAAAAAGTATTTGAATCACATCATCAATGGAAATCACGTACTGAAGGATCTATCACAGGTCTACTCTTCATTTCGTTGTTGATATGTAGAAGATCGTTCATCTGACGATCCATAGCACTTCTCAAGCCATTAATGTCGTTGTTTAAAGACATCATCTTAAGATGAACGTTGTCACATGAGAATGTGCGTTGAAACAAAGGTGAAGTAGCGATCCAGAAGAAATATAGCTTACCTTCCCATCAACTGATGATATTTGACGACGTAGTTCGTCATAATCTCGGGCTCTGGAACAGTTAAGGGTTCGGTGAATTAAAATTAGTTGTGATTATTAAACATAGTTTTTATTCCTTAAAAGCAGCACCCACGGGAAATTTCGTTGCGGAGATTCTGAAAGTTTTGAAAAACCCTGGACTTGGAGAATACTATCGCCGTAGAAGCTGCTCTGAAAGTGTCCTTTTACCTACTTACAACAACATCGCCGAGGACCAGACGGACTTATTTATCAGCTGATTGTACGTGTTTCCCGGTGGCGTTCGGTTGCAACAGAACAGCGAAATCCTTTTGGGGCACGAGAAGGATCGATTGTCAGCTGATCTATTTGCCAAACCACCGCCCTTCTAAGGTGAATTTCCTCAAAATTAACTTGGAATCAAACCAATTTTCCCCATTTTTTTCTTTTTTTCTGTTTTTTGGTAACTGTGTGTCTTTTTCGTTATCGCTCTAGTGTAATTGTAGGTGTTTGACTAGTATAAAAGCAAGTTTCTGTCAAAACTTTAATTTTATCCCGTTTTTTCCCAGTTAGCGAATTCCGTGAGGTTTTAATATCCAAGTGGCTTCTTTGTTAATAGGTAATAATCTTCCAATGGTTAATCCTTTTCCTGCCGTGCGAAGATGCTGCGTTTCAGAAAAAATGACTGATTTCGCGCAGATCCGCTTGGTGAAAAAAAACTGCCTTATCGATCTTTCCCTATCGGTCCTCATCCCCTAGCTCGCGCAACTCGGCCGGATCTGTTGGATGTAAGGCCATTATTCGCTTCCGGAAACAGTGTTTTTGAAGCTAACGGAAAGTTTTGTCCTTGGGAAAGTGTTGAGCACCCTCCATCCCTCCCAAATATGTCGAAATCTTGAAGTCGAAAATTTCCGTGGGTGCTGCCTTTAAGAATTTTTAAGAAGATTATTAGAAGAACTTGACAGTCTAGCATCACCTTCGTGTCAAGGAAGGTTTTCTAAAAAACTAGCCCAGGAGTGCCATGAAAAAATTGAATTTTCAGCCAGACTTTGTGCGCCGTTTGCCGGCTTACTTTTCCACATAAAAGTGGTAAATCAGCTGCAAGTGATTCTCTTACCTTATTCCATCATCCGAACTGATAATCCTTCTTTGAAGTGCATCATGATTTGCTTCCAGACGTTTTCTTGCGGCCTACAAACAGACTATGACACTTCAAGTATTCCGAGCACATTTAGGGAAGGAAGGCTTGACGTAACCAAAAGGGGGATCCAGATCACACGGATGCCACTGACCTGCTCCGCTAGCAACAGATCCTTATTTTGTCGCTTCAATTCGTCCAGTTGATTTTGCAGCCGATGTATAGCCGAACTATCTGGGCGTCGGTCGACGATTACTCTTTCTACACGCTCCACTTTCGGATCCTCGGTCTATTACAAGAAAACATGGATAAAGAAGAAGTTCACGAGTTAAGGGAAGATACGGGAGATGGGTGGTGTGTGCAGAGCGGGTTGGATACTGGATATGGGATATCGTGCAATGGGAGAGGTCACTTCATCGCACACTGTGTACGGTATCCTTATTCGTGTAATACCTTTGCAGACGTGTTAGCGCTTCGAGATCTCCTATCATAATAATAGTGTGAAGAATGGGCAGGAGATCCCTTAATTAGATCTTGAATAGGGATAATATAGTGTTTGGATCAAAGATTTCCAAACAGTATAACAAATCTAGTATGTATTAGTGAATTATTTATTGCCGTTATTTAATGAAATGACAGCAGAAAGAAAACTGAATCCAACTATGAGAACGCATTCATGGAAGCTCAACAAAATTTAGCCTGAAAGATTTTTTCCGCAAAGAAAAGTCATGTGAAAACGTCATTTTCACCCATCAGGATCTCCCTGAATACCACGGTTTCAGCAGGTCGGCTGAATCTAATTGGGCGGTTAATACGAACCAGTTTTAGCAGATATTTTTCAACAGCACTCATTCTGGAAGCCAGATTTGGCCAAGTTGAACGAGATGGACCTATGTCGACGTAGGAATCCCAGTTATATGTAGAGGGTAGAGGCGGACAGGGCCCCTGGAGAAAGTGGGGAAGGGAAGTTTTTTCAAAAACACTTTATAAAGCAGATTAAGATTTGGATTGATTCATTTTTAATAGCTTGTCTTTATCATTGCTTATATATATTCATTTTTGACCACTTAATATTGAAACTATTATTCTTATTATTGTTGTTTTCCCAGAAGGGTCCCCTAAGCGCCGGAGGCCCAGTTTTTATTTTTTTTTAACTTATCATTTGAGAAAGCTTATGCTTGGAGTGAAAGCTCATAATCAGAACAAGATAGGTTGTGAAATTCATCAGAAATTCCTTGTTCATGATAAAAGTTTAAAAGAACGTTCACATGCTACTCATACACCTGTTCCTCTCGGGACTTATTCGTAATTACTTATTTAAAAAAAGAAATAATGATGAAAGAGGAGAATAACGTGGTTCCTACTGAGCACACTAAATTACATGTTCTCTTTTCAAGTGAACACCATCATATTGGAATGTTCTGACGTAAAATAGAGAAGCGTCGTCCACTTGCCGAACGACGAAGACTTACCTTAGGTGTGTAGGTGGAAACGCCTTCCTTAGGTTGTCGTGGGCCCTGTCCGGAAGGGCTGAAGCATGCATACATCAGGTAAATTCGTCACGACTACGAAACGGAAACATAAAACATGGGCGAGCCATTCCTAAACCTGACGTGCCAGGAAACTGTGGGTGTTTGAAGACCCCAAAACGGTGGAGGATTTGGTCTCTCCATAAATACCACCAAAATCGGCGAAAAAAAAGCGTTTCAGCTCAGTCTTCCTTCAACGCATGGAGTTGCATAAATTTAAATAAGCAATCAGAAAACTCCAGAGATTTCCAAATGAATAAGTGCAAAGAAGTAATGGAAAGCTTCACAAATTAAGACTGCAGAGCCCTTGACTGAAGTTGTAGTCTGAAGTGGCAAAAACAAGAAATAAATACTGGCATACTCACGCTAATCCGAGAATGATATCCTTAGCAGTATCGCGATTCTGGCTACGACCTCTTCTAGTCGTCATCTTGAACAGGGAGAAAGTTTAGGCAGATATTGAAAAGTGGAAGGTATGACGCATGCGATGGCTTCCACACTGCAGCCGAAAAAGGATCCATGGAAACCGTGGATACAGCCAGGTTCGCTAATGAGCATAGAGCCCAAAACTATATGTGCGACAATGCGGCATCTTGGGCTTTGCAAAGAATGTGTCGTTAACAGCGTGAAACAGAGGAAATTACTTTTTAGTACTGCTTAAGAAGAACGCTCTTTTATGCATTGTTATAACTTGGTTCCCTGGACCTTAAGCTGAGCTCCATTTCCTCAAAATTCAATTGTAATGCCACACGCCTGCGAAGATCTGCATGAGCAGACGAAATTGACTTGAAAATGTGAAGAAATGGGCCTCTTGCAAAAGAATGACAGTCGGAGGGATTCGGATGCTGTGTAACCTAATGACGCCGCGATTCAGGCTCGCATGAATGATAGCTGATCCTATATTTCCGTCACTTTTGGTCCATCCTTCGCAAAATGTCTCCTTGACAGTAACTACACAGGAAAGCAGTACATATATCATAGGCTGACCTACGGAAGGAAGAGGTGTTCCCTCTGAAATACTTTATAAAATATGTAGTGAAAGTATTGTCTTAGCTGCAGCTTATTTTTAATCCCTAGTTTTTGTTATCATCTTGTGAATATTTGATTTCGGGATTCTGGAATCTAAATTGTTCCTCTGACGATTCTTTTTTTTTTTCTTGAAAGCTCTGCGGATTGCTACTTCAAATTGGGGGGATCTTTAATATTACCACATTGTGTTTTTCCTTGTATTTCGTGAACTTATTTCGCGTTTTTGAATTTTTTAAATGTTATTATTTCCCATGTCCCGCGAGAACAAGGTAATACGTGGTAGATTTTGAAAAAGACCCCCAAACTATTCATCCTAAAGACCCGGAACCCCCCGCAGAACTCTTCCACTCAAATCCAATTGCCGACATGCTTATAGCCGATTGGTTTCCGTCAGTGGTTCTTAAAACTAAGCCTATTCGTCATTTTTTCTGCTGCAGGGTATGTCATCACTGCAGGCAGTTGCAACATCGCAGCTGTTTATACTCTCTAACGAAATGTAATTTTCATAATAATGCCTGGTACTTCTCTAGTCCAAGTATACTTCTTTAGCGCTTGTCACCAAGCGCCTTTTTGTCGTGAAGGACAGCTATAAAATGAGAAATCACTCCAATTATCCGAGCATTCGTAGTTTTATACTAGCTTCAGAGATTACGTTATCTAGCTGCACCCCGTGGAAGGATAGAACCTTATACTTCCTTCCCATCACCACCATAAGTATGTATTGGCCCATTTCCATTTGTGTAAACATCTTTAGAGGTCCAATTAATACACTGCCCATTACGTATTAATTTTTTCCTGGAACTCTAATGATCTCCGGTAGTAGCGTTTGTAGCAGCAGCAACAACATATTCTATATGCAGCGAATGGTGCCCTGAGTGTTGTCAGCTAGTGCATTGTAGGATTTCATACCACAAGACGCATTTATTTCCTAAGAAAGATTTATACGCCAAGTCTCGATTGAGTACATTGTATTCAATTGTTCATTTTTTGGCGAATCGTTCCTATTGTCCAGATTGTTCTCGAATACTTAAATGCTAACCGCCCGTTCCAGTCAGCACTGTTCAGTATTAGATAGACATATTCCTCGTCATGCGCCATCCTTGGTCTATCTATGTACTGGGCTCTACCTATGTGCTCATAATCCGAGTCCTGAGCCATCGTGGCCTACTGGGCGATGTAGCCTTGCAATCGCAGCGCGCTCAATTTTGAAACGAAGACTCCTTGGCCGTTCATGGCCCATTAATTCTGACTCTCTTGTGCAATAATATCGTTCATATGTTTACAGAAATGCCAAATCATGCGACGCCTGATCATGCGTGGTCGAAGCAGGGAAATTCGGAATGCTGGATACGGTTAAAGGCAAAAACCTCCCAATATGCTGCTTTTAAAGCGCAGTTATCTACGAAAGCGACATGAAAAGAAGCTGTTTGGAGAGAGAGCTGTTATCCAGGGATCCAGTCCTCTTCAAAATTCCATGGTTTTAAGAGTAGCTGCTCTTGTACTGACTTCAGTGCCGATGCTGTGGCGTAGCTCACGCCTAGAAAGAAGATTGTGCAGAGTTGTCACTGAGTTAGGGGTAGACTTGTTATACAAAATGCCAGGATTCTATTTTGAATTTTGAATTTTTATCTGAAGTCCCTTTGGTGAGAACGAAACGAACAACCGTTTTTCTTTTATCTTTCTTCCTTTCTTCTCAGTGCCAAGATGCATTTTTTAACCAATTTCTTGTTTGACGAATTTTTGTGATTTTGTGTTTTGGTGATTTTATACCTACAAATGGCTCAGAAAGCGGGAAAAATTGTAAATATAAGAAGAAAATGTGTTACTTCCACAACTCACATGCAGCACGTATTTCAGGAGAGTCCACCCCCCCCCCCCCCCAAAGTAGGAAATCTCGCCGATTAAAGAAATAAACGGAAAACTGATTTTTTTACGAGTACAAAGTCGTGAAACCACACCACACACACTGTATTCTCCCGGTGGACGAAATATGAGGTTGTTTTGAGGATAATCTTTCCCATCAGCACTGCACTACAAAGCCCTATTATGTATGCGAGTCCATTGCCTATTGCCACAGTGCCTCGCTGCCACTTTCAAAGTATATATAATCATCGAAGGCAAGGCGGAATGAGCATAATTATTCACT
>KN726634.1:0-38750 GCA_000816745.1 Ancylostoma duodenale
GTGCTCAAGCATAGGTTTAAGCCTAAGCCTAAGGCTTAGGGTTAGGCTTCACAGGAGTGCCCCCCCCCAACTCCCTTTTCACCAAAGTCCGAAAAAGATCCGTTAATTTACGCTACAGAGCCGGGTGGGATTCTGCTCGCATAATTGCATAGTACGTGCAACCAGTGGACGACCACTAAACACCGTGCCCCGAAAAGGTGTTGCAATGGCAGATGCGGTATTGCACTTGGAAGCGCCGCAGCACTGCTGTCGCTGTGCTAGTGGATGCCGCAGCACTCATGTTGTTACATAGGTCACCGCAGCAACACCTATAACAACACCTCTTCGTCGCTGTAGTCACGTGTTGTTGCTTCAGGAGAAAGTAGCGGCGGCAACAACGCCCACACCGGAACTGCAGGTACCATAACGCAGAGAAATTTATCCTTGAAAATCGGGAATGACCTTGCAAATCGCTCTCAAATTCGATATACTTGATGTACGGGTGGATTACATCACGAAGAGCCCCAAAAATTGTCTATCAAACATTTTGACCGGACCCTGAATTTAAGAGCATATTAGTTATTTTGGCGACGACTATTTAAATGTGGAAAGCCGTAGTGGAAGGCTTGGTTACTTAAAGGCAGTGTCCAAGCTCAGGGTTAATTTGTGGTATTGAACATCAGAAGAATCTAGGGACGATGCTGATTGCAGTGGTGTACACCTTGCATTCGAGCGCACCTCCACCCCAGCATGGCGTTGCGGCGCGGGCATCGATCGGTCGGGCGCAACTCCCTGCACGAGCTGTCAATGCGCCGGCTGGACGTTCCCTCCAAAATTAGATGGTTCCAGAAGGACGTTTTCTGCATTTTTGAGTTGGGATATGTACGTATGCCACTGCAATTAGATCCTAGATTCTTCTGATACCCAGTACCACAAATTGACCCTTAGCTTGAACACTGCCTTTAAATTCTGTTGGTGTAGGTCAAGATCTATACCTCGCCACTTGATCGCCTTTTGATTCGTCGATCAATCACCACGTGAAGTAGGTTATGAACGAGATTATTTTTGAAAGAACAAGAAGTGTGGAACCCTGTCCCTAATTATTTCTTCCGGAATTTGATCTACATACAGTGGCTGCCACATTTAGCACACCGACGATTTTCGACAACAAAAGTTTTCACGTATACCTTGGTCCTAGAATGAGCAGTCAGAACCAAGTTAGGGTATGTCTTGGGTCACTGTTTGGGCTTCCTTTTAGTTGCTTACCATGGGAATAGCCTCAATCAAAACTGAAACTGAAGACTGAAACAAAACCAAAAATGAACCAAGGGCAGAAAAGATTGTCAAACCTGCATTTTATTCTACTTTTTTGAATGAAGCGAATATTGAGAACCTTGAAAGTTTCCTCTAAGGGAATGAATGCATGTTAGAAGCGTAGTTCGAAGAAGAATCCTCAGCTGAAGCTTAATCTTCGCTATCTTCTTGAATCCTTTTTTCTTTCGCAATTTCTCAGGTCTGTTGACAATTCTTGCTCTTCGCTGAGGTGAATAACTGCGCATCAGCACTATAGCAAAATGCGCAAATACACCAAGAATAAAACGAAGACTTCTCTCGATGTAAAAAAAAGTGATGTAGGGGAGAAATTTTCAAAAGTACTGCATTTTGAGCTTCGGACGCAGTAAGCCTGTTCAGAGGCATTTTCCGGAGGAGCAAATGTGAGAACAGAAGTAGCACATTATGCATTATCACATCCTCGTGTACTATCCTGGTAGCTAATTCCAAGCCTGAGATACGGGCTTATAAATTTCATCAGTTAATCTGCCAAAATTGGTGGCGTGCTAAACATTTGGCCCCTACTGTATATATAGCAAGTAGTACAATTCGGAAGGTATGATCAATGGAAAAAATTTTAAC
This sequence comes from Ancylostoma duodenale, assembly GCA_000816745.1. Taxonomy (NCBI): domain Eukaryota; kingdom Metazoa; phylum Nematoda; class Chromadorea; order Rhabditida; family Ancylostomatidae; genus Ancylostoma; species Ancylostoma duodenale. The sequence goes on from KN726634.1 coordinate 1,894, forward strand.
GGAATGGATTGAGAAGCACTGCACCTCTTAGTTTAGTTTACTTACATATCATAAGAGAGCACATGTATCTTGTCGTCTAAAGAACGCACCAGCTATGTCAAGGCGATAATAGGAATGAGCTGCAAGATTTATTCGCGTAATCACCAAGCGTTCAAAGCAATTTGACAATAGTGTTTTCTTTGTAGGAAAATGGTCGCACCGAATTTCTCAATCTCCAAGTGATCTTAGTCTTAAGCTTCAGCCTACCATCTTTTTTTTCAACTACCCACGAAGCTGCGAAAAAGCAGTTTGCGCGAAGGAATCTCAGCTAAGTTCGGATCCAATCAGACCCAAAGAACGACTGCAAATAACGAAGTCGGCCAGAAATAAAAAGCTTCTTTAGTCGCAAGCAGGTTGACAGAGATATGAACTGGACATGAAGCAATTCCGAAGGTGCTTCATAGGCTTGTACCTGATTGGCTGCAGGAATATCAGAAAGTCAGAAAAAAGACAAAATTTCCCAGAATTTTCAACATACATATGACGGCTGCTGAAAGTGTTGATCTTGAGTATAATGACCACTGGGCGTGATGATATCGATTTGATCGGCTTTTATGTTCATCCTTAGATAATGTAGAACATTGCTTTCAAAGGTCTTGCAATGATACCAACACTTTGTAAAATTCAACATTGCAAAATGGTCATCATGAAAGGGAAGAACACCTTCAGAAACATTCAAGCGCAAATCTTCAGGGTGGTCGGGGAAATTTGGAAAAAAATGTCGATGAGATCAATGAAACAGATGTTATCATGTAAAATTGTAGAGATATTCGAGCTCCAGAAACTTTTTTTGCCAAATCTGGGTTAGTCTTTAATACAGCTATGAGTTACCTACAAAAAAAGGAGTTCCTGACTTGGATCGAAAAAAGGTGAAAGTGAAAGAATGCATAATTTCCAAGTTTAACGAAAAGCAAATACAAGTTTAAACACTGGAGCTGGCCGAGGCGCACGAAGGAAGTTACAAGAAAAGAAAGAAAATCGGTAAGAATCAAAACAGTCATGATAATAACTACCTCAGCATTTTAACATAGGTCTGCTCTCATGGAAAGCGCCCTAATTCTAGTGAAACACGGAGAGTACAGAGACTTTGAATAAACGAAGTTTATCAAGCATGTAGGACCAAATTGGAACAATTGATTAGGAAGTAACTCAATTAGTGACGATATTAACGATGATATGGCAACTATACTGTGAGATGCACTTGCTACAGGTTCCCAGGGATTATCCTTGACATCTAGAAACCTGTGAATATCGTTAATTGCAGATGAACCTGACTGGGAATCAAGAATGCGTGAGCTCAGCGGCCAACTCAGCGCTATCCTCATGCAGATTAAAAAGGCTAAGGAGAGTCGACCACTGAAGTACGGAGGCGCACCAGAAAAGCCTAGACCGAAAGTGACTATACTTAGAAATGTGAGTTTCACATCAATTAGATTTCTTACTTTACTTTGAATCTTCAACAATACGATGTTCGGCTTCACATACCAGAATATAAGGAGGTTTAAAAGGTTTCTATCAGAAAACAATGATTGAATGCGCGTACAACTTGAAGCAGGCTAACTGTTCAGCGAAATGGGGCCAACGGAGGAAGAGACGGCGGATACCGAAGCAGTTTTGTTCGTCATAGACGATCAATCTGCGTATATTAAGCATGGAAGGCGGAATATACCCATAATTAGGTTTCTTCAGTATCAAGTAGCATAGTAAAGGTGTTTGTACAAGTTGCTGGTAGCTTAATGGCTACACATGATTGGCTATGTAGCACAGTAATAAGCGAATTCGAATTTCCCTACCCGTTCTCCGGAACGACATTCGGCGTTCCGGAAAACGGATAGGGAAAACCACTTAGGTGACGGATAAACGGCAACTGATAGTTTACTCATAACGGCCAAGTAAGTTTGACGGTCCTACAGTTGTGCTTTATATTTTCTCTCTTTTTCGCTATTCTCCTCTTGAATAATTTTTAAAATTTCGGGAGGAATGTTTTCATGCTCGAACAGATGGGATTCTTTTTATCTATTCAGGGTTCTGCTAACCAAACCAACGATGGTCGCTACAATTTTATCGCAACCATCACCCTGGTGCAGGACAACGGGAAGAACATCCTTGTTGACACCGGACTGGGGACTGACATCAATGGTAGAACCCAACTGCTAAGTGGTAAGTTGTACATAAAGCTATTACGGGAATTTTGCTATCGAGAAAATCATCTGAGACACACTCATAACTTCGGTCAATAACTCTTCACTAGTATATTAGTTTTCCCAGAGTTCATGCTTTCCAACATGGCGATTTAATCCGACTGATAACCTCTTGGCTTTTCTGGTCAAAGGGACCAAAAATCAAAAGATGAACAAAACACGTTTTTGTGATCGTTCCAGCACTGGAACAACAGAGTATAGCCGCGCCAGGCATCAACGTGGTGGTGACGACGCACGGTCATCCCGACCACGCTGGCGGAGTGCATGATTTCCCGGATGCGATCCACTATCAAGGATGGTACATTCATCACCGGACAATGTTCAATCTCAGCAGCCTTTTCGAGGTATCCTTTTTTATTGTGAAATCAAGCTAGAAGATCAATAGTTCCTTAAAAGTTGACGTTTCTTTCCAGAGTGATCGACATACGCTTACTGATAATGTTTACTTGATGAAGTCAACGGGACATTCCTCTGATGACGTTGCTGTGGTCGTGGTGGATGAGCAAACAATGGGGAAGGTCATAATTGCAGGTGAAATGAATATTTGTAAAAAAAAAGCGAATTTGCATAGTACTCGAAGGAAATGGTCAAAGCGTAGATTTTTGAGTATTCATTTTTCTGGTAACTGCCTGGTAACAAATCTGGCGTGAAAGTCAGTTCTGATATGGAGAAAATTTGCAGAGATATTAGAGAAAGAAAGGGCGCGAACAAGTGTGTGGCACTAGGAGAGGCAACAGCGAAGAACAGACAGGGGAAACAAATTTTCAACTTTCGCTGTTTTTGAAATGGACTATACGTACTCAGATGTGGCCGGCCGCAAGCATTTATGAAGTAGAATTAAATAGGTTAACTCTCTGCTTTGGAAGAAAAAGTTTGCATTGAACTTATGGAGTTAGTAAATACGGAGCGAACCAAGATGGAAAGATAACTAGTATTCTATATTGTATTCAAAAAAGTTACTTTTTAACAACAAAGTGCTAAAAATTGGTTGCAGGGGATACATTCATGAGACGCGAGGATCTTGACTATCCAATGATGTGGCAACCGCTAAGTGCAAATGAAACGGAACAGGCTAAGTCGAGGAGAAACGTGATTTGTGAAGCGCACTGGATCATCCCAGGACACGGTGCACCATTCCAGGTGACACGACAAATGCGTGTACAGTTTCACTGCTAGTGTATACACAGTAATTTGTACAATCTTGAAGCTCATAAAACTTTTTCCTTTAATCTCGTTGTACATCATAACTGATATTATTTACTTTGTTGACTGACTCTCAACAGAAGCAGTGTACCAGAAAATTACATAGAAAAAAAAACACAATTAAAGTCAACACAATAGGGGCGGTGATATGCGGGGCGGGGCAGGACGGCGAATCACGTGGCGGGGGACGGGGCGGGGATTGCTAAGTGATCACTACTCTAAATATAGCTAAACGATAGGGAATCTGGACAATTTACAGCCCGCTGGCACCTAAACACGAGTGAGGGGAGAGAAAAAAATAAATAAATAGAAAGACGTTCACAGACACCGATAAGATCAATGAAAGCACGAATAAGAGTGAACGGGGAGGGCGGAGCGCGTCCCTATAGGTCAAAACAGGTCGGACGACGTACCTCCACACTTATGCCTCAATACCTCAAAATGATGTGCACATATACAGATAGACGAAAAAAGGTGGAGCGAAAATAACCAGATGAACTAGACCAATAAATTATGCAAAAGCAATAAATTACAATGCGGCATCCTTACATATAACATGACATATGCACAATAATGTGCCGCCGAGAACACGGGCGGCACGGTGCCGCGCGAGGAGAAACAACGGACGAATAACCACGAGAAACATAACCTAATGTATGACACTTCGTATCCCTGAAATGCGAAATTCAGATATTCGAGCTAAATATGAGGGTATGTGTCGAATGATCGAATCACGCGAAAAATCGGCAATGGGTGGTCTGAATTTCGCATCAGGGCCTACACGACTTATCCATGCAGACGTGACGTCACTTTTTCGTGCTTGCTGTGTTTCACATAGTAGTCGATCGTTTTCATTAAACCCTCCTCGAACGGGGTCGTGCACTGCCAGCCCATCGCTTTTTTGATCTTCGAAAAATCGATGTAGTATCGACGATCGTGGTACGGCCGGTCCGGTATTGGCACGAAGGAAGGGGGCGACTCTTTTCTAAATAAGAAAGTATATTAGTGTGTACTTCAAATATTTGTTTCAGGAAGAAAATGTTTGGTGGACATATTCAAAGGCATATACTTGCAGAACCAAACCTTCTATCCATAAAAAAGGTAATCAATCGATAGATCATCTCAGAAGGGCTTATCAACGCGCAAAGATGTCCGTTTCATATATTGTTTCATATATTTTTTGTTCCTTTCCTGATCAATGTTGGGAAATGTGGACTGGGGAAGAAAACAAGGTGGCTGATTCTCGAATACGGATCTTCACACAAAAAGGAACCAATGCAACGACAAATTGGAAAATCACTTGATTAGCTAATGGCTGGAACATAAACGACCAGTCTTTTTCCAACAGGCTTGCAAGGCGGTATATTCGAAAATTCTTGCACCTATGGTCATACCAAATGTGCTTTTCAGGATTCCTGAACGTAGTTGCACAAAAATCTTCTGTGTTATTATGGTTGGAATTCGAAGAAAAAAGAGAGAAATGTTCTAGAAATATGAGCTGATTTGAGCTCCTGATTTGACTTGAAACAAAGATAAATAGTGGGGAACAGAAGCAATGTCTTAAATAAGAGCTCCAAGTAACTATAATGCTTCTCACCGAAAGACTGGAGCAGTCCCAGAACGAAAAAAAAAACAGAGTTTTGTTATGGTTCCTGAGGACATGCCAAGACAGAGAAGTATAAAAAGGAGAAGTTTTTGCATGTATGTTTGTGCTTGTGCAGAAATTCTTGAAATTTTTCAGACCCAAGAAATAGAAATTCTTGAAATTTTTCAGACCCAAGAAATGTCCAATTTCTATATCACGGATGGTGAGTATACGTGTGAAGAAAATGGTGCAAGAAGTAGATGAAAGCTTAATGTTCCAATGCTACAGTGAGGACACAATTAGGTAAAAATAGAAGTGAAAAATGCAGTGGCAAAGCCAGACCAAAATCAGAAAAGCAATTAGTTCTAAATGACTGCCAAGCAGTGGAATCCAATCCAATCTGTCAACAAAGGAACTGTGTAGAACATTGGTGTGGCTAATCAGCGTAGATCGTGAATCTTATTTCAGAAGGTTTCAGAAAATTTTACAGGCTACTGCATCAACCCAATGCTAAGCTCGACATGGTGTCCCTCCCCGCGAAGCCAAATAAAATGGGATGCAATAAGATGGGTGGAAATAACATTACTCAGAGAGAAGCACAAAACAGACGAAAACAAACTCCATGAGAATTCCTAGCGGAAATGCAATGAACAAAATTTGCGCGGAAAGATGCTGGGATTATTATAAACAAAACATAAAGACTATGGAAAGGTTGTTCAGTGTTCAGACAGCCAAATGTAGTGTTCGTCTAGAAATAAAATCGACGCGACCTAACTTACGGGGTTTTTGCACGTGAAAATGTAAACAGAATACTATTTGGTGTCAAATTTCGCAAAAGCCAAACGATAAGCAACCTAAGAAACGAATGAGGGCAGCACAGCTTTCAATATCGGAGCGCTTGTCCAGAAAGTTCTGTTAACACATATATGTGTAAAATGTGCATGAGAAAATTTTTTCCACATTCGGGAAGACAGTTCGGAGCAGACGTGAGTTCTCTATTCGATATAAAACAAAGTTTTCGGGAAAACTAACCGCTTTTGCAATTTGTTGACGATATCGTGGATTTTCCTCGTCAAATCGATGTTGGTCATCTCGAAATCCGTGCCGATGTTGTATACCTCCCCCAACTGACCGTCTTCGGCTACCCTTCTGATTGCTTCCGAACAGTCTTCCACGTACATCCAACTTCTGAAGCAGCAACATTTGTGACAGCGAAGGATAAAAATACAGAAATCATTCTGATACTGCTGACAAATTTGACACTGGTAGAGTACCCAAAAAAAATGTTTTATTTTACAGAATGTTAGCCTAGCATTCATGGTATCCAGTTCTATCAAAGCCTATGATATCAAATGACTAGAGCTTACGACCCAACTATGTATTATTCTCTATAAAGATTGCACACAGCCAAAATATGGTAAAGAAATTTGCAAGAAATCAACACAAATGTTGATAAATTAAAGGAATATCACACATTTGAGCAGCTTTAAAAGTGAATCTTCTAAAAAGCTTTGTATTCTTCTACTTCCAAAGTGCTTCTATCCATAGTTAATCGGATTCCTTTTTCTTTCCTTTTTGCGCGATGATAAGAGTATCCCGAGTACTAGTCCGAAAACCTCGTATATCCAACAAGCTCTGCAGGCCGTTATACACTGTGGTCCAGGGACGGATACTACACAATTTTCCATGATCCAGATATACCAGATTGGTGTCATCAAGTTACGGAAGTCTAACGTAATGCCTACTTAGGTTAAGGTCAAGCTACAGGCGATATCACTGGGGATGACAGATCGGGAGGAGTCAGAGGAAAAGAAAACTCGTGAATCCATGCGGGTACTCGAAAAGCAACAAAGCAAAAATTCAGGGGTCGTCGTTTAGTACAGAAGATGCTATTTTATCCCCAGATGCTTGTCCATCTTAGTTCTGGAGGCAGAATATAGAATAAAAGCTCTACTCACCTTGTATGTAACCCGTCGCCCATGAGAGGATATGGCTTTCCCTCCAACGCCAATTTTGTGAACTTTGGAATAAGCTTTGTGCATGCTTGACGTGGTCCGTACACATTATTCATACGAACCATAACGTAAGGAAGTTTGTATGAATGCTGAAATCTAAACACTAAAACGACACATTCTGAGAATCAACCCAACACCATGAAGTACAGTTGAAGCCACCCGAAAAAATGAATTCCTGAAGCGGACTCACCCAGTAAGAGCGAATAATCATCTCACATGCTGCTTTACTGGCTGCATAGGGATTTGTAGGATTTGGCAAAGAGTTTTCGGTTTTTGGTGTAGCATCGTCGAATGAATCACCGTATACCTCATCTGGAAAAAGTAGCCATGGGTAATTATGACAAAATAATTACGGAAAGCACATGCTAACCTGTACTAATGTGTACCAGTCGTTTTACTCCTTTATAGTTTCTGTTCATAATGCTCTCTAGTAATGTGGTTGTTGAGATAACATTGTCCTGAATCGTTCCTACACGATCCGTATACGATTCGTCAACATGAGTGATTGCGGCAAAGTGGATTACCATGTCCACCTGGAAAAAAATCACGTGCAGGAGCTAGTGAGGAAAAAGCATAACAAAGTAAAGTGTAGATGGATAATCACAAAGTCTACACTCTGTGATTTGGTCCATTCACTAGTTTATCATGCAGATTAAACTGTTCATAAAATTCTGCCTTCTATGGCCTTTTCGACTGGTTCACTAATGGGAAAATAACGACAATTAACCCAGCTGAGTGACCGGAAAAATTTAGAAAAAGAAGAGGTGGCAGATCCTAAGGAAAAGGCTGGTAAAGTTAAAAAGTTGATCAAAAAGTAATGGTAGTCCTTATTGACCAAGGAAGGTATTATTCTAATGATACAACCTCCGGATGATTTACTCTACTCCAACTACAGCTCTAGTAATCAGCTCCAGTTTTCCTAGCTCAAGCAATGGAGCATTTCTAGTGAGTAGGAAAAATGACGAAATATTGTGCCAAAAGCAGATCGTATTCAAAGACGGAAATTTCGCTCCCCGATATGGGAAAAAAATCCCTTTTTTTTTCTTCCAGAGTGACATTCAAGGCAAAACGAAGAAGAGCAAATTTTCAAAGGAAAATTTATTTATTATCCAAATAAAAGAATTCCAATTTTTACAAAATGTAAAACAATTCATGCGAAAACAAGGAAAAAAGATGAAAGAAGCCCTGTAAAGCAATGAGAAAGGACTGAGGTGGGGAAAAGGAGGTGCTGCACGGAACAGGAGAAAAGAATATCATAGATCGAAGTAGGAAGGAAAATAACAGAAAGCCAGAAGCGCAGAAATACTTGCAATAAATATAAAAACAAAAATAAATAAATAAACAAATAGAAGAGGTGAAACCAATTCACAAAAAATACCAACCTGGTGCTCGTGCAAACATCTGTCAAGAATATCTTGGTCCTCCAGACGGGCTTCAATAAAAGTGTACCTAAAAAATGTCAAAATAACTATAAATGGTTATTTTTAATGTATAGATGGTGCTGATATCCATTGATAAAGCATCACACGACGATATCCTGCCTAATTAGTTACCCCGAGATCATCTGACTAAAAATACACAAAAGAATATCCTACTGGATAGAATCATGGGAAACATGCTACGCAAGGTTTCCCATTAATTAAGTTGCTTAGTTGCTTTGCAAAATGTGCTTCAACCTGCTTGAGCAAATAGGTAAAAAATGCGTAATCAAACAGAATAAATCAAAAAGAAAATCATTTGCGTAGGCAAAATTAGCGCTCCATTAGTAACGTCAGTATCAAAAGTATATTATAGATATCAACTGAAGAGGCTTATTCTATGTTATGGAATGGTTCAAAAGACGAAAAAATACAAAAAAACGCAATAAAAATTACAACATCATAATAACAACGGAATGTTGGGCTTTAAAATTTCGAGGAAAAAGGAATACAAATAAAAATAATGCTGACCTGTTTGACTCTCGAACTCGCTTTTCCACGTGATAAGGTGAGGCTCCGAACGCTAATTTGTCGTAATTAACTATTCTAAAAAAAAAAAACGACGAATGACAAACGAGTGACAATAATTAACAGCCAGAAAATTGCACTCAAAATGTTGCTGTAGATTAAATTGATTGTTAGAGTCAAAAGGCATTATAACAATCAGAAATTAAATTTGAACAGGAGAAGCAACATTTTAAAAAATTCTTTATAGCAGAGCAAGTCTCTCCAATATCCGTCAAATCAATGAGGTTTTATCGAAATAAATACGAATAATCAAACTGTTCGCCTAACCTGGACGATTTCCAACGATCTGCGATAAAATTAATAAAATTCGATCCAATAAATCCACAACCGCCCGTAATAAGCACACATCGAGGCTCGGCCAAGTTTTCAACCATAACGATCTACAATGAACATCTCGTAAAAATGCACATAATCGAAAAAATCATTCATCAACGCACAGTTAGCCGTGATCAATCGATAAAACGTGACCAAAAGCGGAGCTTGCAGGAAGTCAATCCAGTATCTGACAGCTAGGAAAAATCTCAAATGAATGGATAGTGTCATTGAAACAATTTGATAAAAGAGAAGAAGCAAAGCGAAGAGAAACGGAGAGATGGAGAGAGCGTTGAAGATACGGGGCGGTGCCATTTGATGATGCGAGCCGCTAGCCGCCCGCCGACGAGGAATCGTTAAGATGTTTCGTACGAAGGGATTTTCCCCATAGAGAAACTCGTTCAATTCAGCGACGAGTCGAGAAGGAGAGCGAGAAACCGACCAGGTAGCCGTGCATCACCGTCGACTTGCACCAGCAGCCAAGCTAATGGCTATTACTTCCGAATCGTCAGTACTCGCTGCATGTCGCACGCTCGCGCTGCTCTTCGCACGGAACTATTGATAAACGCGCGCTCACGCGGAGCATGAGCACGTTCCAACGTCGAGCAAGTTAAAATCTCGCGATAACGAGCAAATCTCGAGCGGAGAAAGGACAATGGTGCGAAGATTAGCATGACGCAAAAATTCGCGTAGATGTACAAGCACCCGCTGTTGGATGCGAAGATGTAGTAGCGAAATTAAAATTTTCCGCGCATCACGCGATATCCGGTCGTGCGGCCGGTTCGCAGGCAAGTTGAAATTCGCGATTGCGAATGTGATCGCCCACGAATCGCAATTAATCATCGCCGCTATGCAAATTTCAACCACAAAGATAATTTTGCAACAGCCGGCGTTGGCGATGGCATGCCCTCGCACGCGACCCGCGACGTGAATCGCTGTCGCCGCCGACGTGAACGAATCGATGCCCTGGCGATTTATTGAGGGCGATCTTATTGGAAAAAGATCCCATCGATACATACCGTCGTACGTCACCGCCATCGATCGATATCGTACGTAAGTCGCAAGACGCGCATCTACATACCAAAACACGCGCGCACGCAAGAAAACCAGACGGCCTCGAGATGTTCGCGTGAATACCAATATAGCATGTCTGTGTGCGTGTGTGAGTGGATGTGGTTAGCATGAGGTAGAGGTGAGGTAGAGGTGAGGTTAAGGCGCGAGGGAGGAGCAGGAGGAGGAGCAGGAGGAGGAGGGGGTGGGGTCGACGACGTGGACATAGCAGTCAGCGGCGGCGATGTCTACGAAGAGCTAGGATGATGTCTCGACGCGGGACTGGTTTCGAGTGATGAGAAAGTCGCGCTACTAGTATGGCATGTGCCATCTTGACGTTTCCGCTCACATGAGCACCTAACCGAGCTCACTCCTGCACTGAAACATCCATGGATCGTCCGTTTAGCAGGAAGAAAGTAGGTCTTCTAGCAACGAGGTAAAGCAGAAGTGGATGCTCGCAATAGAAAATCAACTAATTATTAGTTGGAGTTCCCCAAGTATAGAGACAGATGAAGCGATGAAGTTGAACTGCAGCACAAAGTCCCCAGCAAAACGAAATTATTCGAGAGATAAACTTGATCGCGACGGCTTTCGCTTCCGAAACGTACCAGTTGAGGAAGTGCAGTCGAACTTCACCAACAGTGTGAACTGCGACCGAACGAGGTAGTCGATGAATGTGAAAAGCGGCATAAACTTACGTGACCTTCTTCCTGTGCTCCCCCACCTCGACCACCGAACACATCACACAGCCAGTAGAAGCAAAACAGAAACAGAACTGAAGCCGTGTTAGCCTTTTTATGCGTACCGTTCTGATGATGGGCGGTCAGCAGGGCCGGGGTGACAAGGGATTTCGTGGCGGACGAGGGCGGAGAGGGAGCGCGGCGGAAAAAACGGTTTTCTGCTGGGTGGCAGTCACCTGGACATTGTCTACGAAGGGCGCAGCCTTATAGGGGCGCAGAAATGCGAGTTTCTTCATGTCGAACACTCTCTGGATCGGTGATAGTCTCTCATCGCATAACGCATATGCAACTCGCTGGCACTCCGATCCCGCTAGCGAGTTCTTGCATGCGGGCCGGCCACCGGAGATCCGGCTTGCAGTTTTCCGACCAATCATCGACGACTTCGCCACCCTGCATCACCTGCATCCCATAATCATGACTAGCTAGACAATGCCCAGAAACTTGCTAGCCTCCAACTATGCAGGAGGTACTCGCGCTAGCTCGACGCACTCGTCAGCTGCTAATCCAGGATGTTGTGCTAATGGCGAACCAATTCGTTCTAATGTATTTCGACTAAGTTTTGCTACATTTGTTCTAAAACATTCAATAATGTGACGGCAAACGAAAAATGTTCCAGGAAACACTTGAAAGAAGCTTACTTAGATTTGAAACAAGTGATCTAATTATTTATAAATGTACGTAGATAAGATGTTTACAGAGTTCCAATAAATCAAATCCCATTCAATGACTATTCCGAGCTCCATGAAAATTGATTCCAGAGAAATATGTTCCAGCTCTGAATATCGTTCTGGAGGATAAGTGCGGTCTGTACCCGGACAGTCTCTGTGAGAAATTCTCTATCTTGCGCCTCATCTCGCAAAAATATAACAATTTTTCTTACTCCTCTCCGGACAGAGCTTTCTGCGAAAAGGGAAGTTATGTACGTATTATAAGACAAGATAGTGACTCAGTACGGCAATAGGCATTAAATTTGATCAAACAAGAAATTTTTATGAAAATCAAGAGATCTTAAGAGCACTGCAAGGTCGGCGACAGAAAAAACCCAAGAAAGGTGAGAAATTAACCAAAGCGCTCTTTGAATTTATAACCTTGTTGAACATTCACTCACTATCTCCCAATAGGAGATAATTTGTGAAGAAAATTTTCTAGCTGTGATCCCCTTGTAATAATTCGTAATTCAAACTTGATTAACATGAAAAGCAAAGAAATAGTAGCTGAAATCATATCGAAAATTGCCTTACAAGAAAGTGTCAGCATCTGCGTACAGTGTGAGCACACAAGTCCTGAACTCATAGAAGCCTTTTCTAACGGTGTCAGGTTTTGGAGAATCTTTCAATATCATGTCGCAGCAATGATACAAATGAATTCCCCCACAGATGTTAGTCCGAGACGTCCATGTGGGATTCAAAATAATAGTCGGAGATGATGCAGCTGCAACTACATACATTTCCTGTTCTCCTCCGAATGTACACGGATGTTCCCAAAGTTTTTGGCTGGGATTTCTGAGTGTCTGATATGAATCATGGCTTCAACTCTTCCTTGTGATGAATGATTTTACAAAAAAGTGCGTCAAAAGTCTTAAGACAAGACAAATTACCCATCACAAAAGTGTGGACAGAAGGAAGTTGAAAAATTAACCGATCGTTTAATTATGGCACAGTTGCGAAAAAATTATTTTTATCTTTTTCAATTCCAGTCCAAGTCCAATTTTAGGTCTCCACGACTCCTCCAGTGGTGAAAAAAGAGCCTGCAAAAAAAGTAGGACGGTATTAATTCAGCCCAAAATTTGTGGAGATTTTGCATCACAACTTCACTACATCATTTGTGGTTAACAGATTGAAAATTTTACCAGTTCTGACATTACCGTTTTCGTAGCTGTGTCATGTTTTCCAGGCGTGTGCAGAAAACGCACTACAATCTCTAATTTCATCACTCACTCCTTTATTCTTTGTAAGGTGTGGATTTGCTAATTTATGATCTCGGAGATGGTTAGAGACAACGTCCGGTCGAAATTTTCGATAGACAGATTTGGGCTGTTGGTGATGTAATCCACCCGTACAACAAGAAGATCGAGTTTGAGAGCGATTCTCAAGGTAAATGGTCAGTTTCAAGGAAAAATGCTCCTGGACTACGGTACCTGGGGTTCCGGTGTGAATTTGTTGTCACAGCTACTTTCTCCTACAGCACCAACACGTGACTACAGCGACAAGGAGGTGTTGCTGTGGTGACTTACGCAACGACATGGGTGCTGCGGCATCCACTATTACAGCGACACCGGTGCTGCAGCACCTACAAGTGCAACACCGCATCTGCCATTTCGGGGCACGGTGTTTAGTGGTCGTCCACTGGTTGCACGTACTATGCAATCATGTAACCAGTATCTCAGCTCTGTAGCGTAATTTAGCGGATCTTTTTCGAACTTTCATTGTTACTTACTGTCACTGCCTTCGTAAATCCAACGTTCCAAGCAAGAAACGGGTTCACGCTCGGACCTTGGCTTCAGAGGCAGTGTCCAGACAAAATCTTTGAGCTTGTGTGCTCATTAGATTATGATAGCGGGTAGACTCTATAGGCAACTGTCAAAGTTTCAGCGAAAAAGTCGCAGAATTAAGCGTGATATCCGCCTTAGAGCCAGTACCCAAATCCATCTCCAGTTCCCAGTCCGCTGACCTGGCGTCTGCCATTTTGCACGTAGAGTTGGTGTGACGCGGAGCATCGTTGGAAAATATCAAACTGATTGTGGCAGCTACTCTGTACTGTGGTTGATTCATCTCTGGAAGATCTCTATCGTACGCGTCTCAAGTGCGCGTATGTGTTCTAAACATTCAGGTACTGCTGCTCAACACTCCAGTTTTTCGTTTATATGACACTGGATCTACAATTTACGAGTCTACTTTAAGGAGTGTTCGACGATCACATTATGTCGGGAGATTGCTATTCATCCCGAAACTTACCTATTCTTGTTAAAACTGGTCACAAAGTACCAATTTAGCAGAGATGCGGGCCCCTGAATGAAAAGGAAGTGACTGGTTGAAGTTGAAGTTGACGCAGCGAATTGGTACTATCGATCGATGAAAATTTTCTCTGCGCCCTCTACTGGCGAGAGGTATTGTCGGACATCTCGTCCGCATCAGTCAGGAAGGCGCTCGGAAAATGTTTTTTCCGAGCATTTTCTTTCATTCCACCTTCGAGAAAATTTGGAGTTCCCATATTGAGGATTCTGGAGTTCACCCTTCGCTTCCACAAAACTCTCTCAAAACTTCAGGGGAAGCATGTCGAGACATTTGAAATCAACTACTTGCATGTCTGACTCAACGCATTGTGCTCTTCCTAGTATAAACCTACATGAAATCTGAACAAGTTATGTTAGCAACCTAGCTACGAGTAATTTTTGACTACCAGCCGTCTTGATCACCTCTCCTTCACTTCTAGCGAACAAACATCTTGTTACAAAAATTTTGACGCAGCTTTATGAGAACACTGGTTCAACTCGCTGTGAATTTCCTAACGATGATTTCATTAGAATCGGTGGAACTCGCATTATTATCCGAAAAAGAAACTTTTTGTATGGAGTTTCTTTCTCGACCGACAACGACATTTGTGACACCAGTGCGAGCAGGTGGACCCGTGTACGAGCGCGCCGTCCTTACAAGTGTGCTTTGACGCCTTGTATGTGAGAAATGTACGTACTTGATGCGACGAATCAAAAGGTAATCCGCTTGTGCAAGTGAGGTTCCAGATTAACTTGAACCTTAGAAGTGTGTTCATGTTTCAAGTAGAGAATACTTTTTTCTGATTGGTGCCACAAATCGTTCCAGTCCATTTTTACCTCGTAAGGAAACAACCTCAGTGCAGAAGCAATTCCCTGTAATCTCCTGATTACTATTCTCTCGGAAACCTAGAAAAAAAGCGAATCTTCCTGTTATAGCACAATACCAAGCAGTCCTTATGCTGGCTGAGGTACTCAACAACAGCGGTAAGGAGTGGGCTAAATGACAACACCTATCCATGAGTGCTGTCAAACCGGCAACTTTCAGTTGATATCGTCAGGGACTACAAATGAGGATGGAAACTGTGAAAACTCACGATCTCTTTTATTGTCATTTATTTTGGTTCAGCGGTAAAAAGTCGTAGATTGAAGTAAATAACCGATTACATGAACAACCACCTGATGAAAAGGGCATTACGGAAATTAAGTGGGTCTTAATCCAGTCTTACTCAACTGGACCATTCCTGATGCATAGACATTTACTGTAAGCTTTCAAAAAGGACGGCTTTCGCAGCAATTAGAATGTTTCGCCTCGGTAACTGTTGAACGCGTGTTCGAATTCTCAAGACTAGGTAGCAATCTACCAGACGAAAATTCCCGTGGATGCCTCCGTCATGGCATCTCTACCAGGAAAGAGTGGATTATTCGTATCCAGTGATCTATTTAGACGTTATACTGATCTGTTTAGTCGTCATCCCAGGGTTTTGTCCTATCTGTTATGTGGTCTTTTAGCACCGGATAACCGTCCGGATAAGGCAGAAATCTTTTACTTCCTATTCACTTTTTCTCTGAAAAACAGCCATCGTTTACAGTAAAACGTATGTGCTACGTACATTAGGGCCTTTCCTGTCAACTTTCATCAAAGGTTTAAATCCTTGAGATAAGGTAGGAGGTTGACACAGGTTTCTCTTGACCCGAAATAGGAATCCCTACTTGAAGGCAGCACCCACGGAAAAATCACTCACCGAGATTTCAGCGTAATATTAGGTTTTTCGCTATGAGGAGTACGGGTAATGGGTACAAATTTGCCAAAACACATGAAAAACCAACTTTGAGATGCTTTCTTTCTGCTAAGTTATTGCATTGCGGTCGAGTTGCACGGTTGGGGTTGAGCGAAAAAGTCGATAACGGTGCCATCACTATCACCTATTTTCTTGATGCTGTTGAATATTTACCTAGTTAGGCAGCTTTTTAGGCAAAGGATTGGCACAAACAGAAAGAAAATAAATTTTCCATCACACAGCCGTGACTCAGGGGAAAAAAAAAACAAAGCCCTACGTAGGGGTTTAACAAACTAAACAGCACACTAATAAAATATTTGAGGAATTTCATGTTCTTGGTGAAAAAAGTATTTAAACCAAAAACAGCCGGAAAGGAAACAAATTGGGGAAATCAGACCAAAATAATGCAGTGCTGGTTGAAACTTTTGAAGAAAAATGTTGACATAAAAGGCTGCCGCTTGAAACCAGCGCCCAATCAGTTGGTAGTTGCCAATTTCGCGCTCCAAGGATGATTATGGTGCTCGGTGGTACCATGAAAACTCGCAAAACTTACTACCTTTTGATCCTGCTGATCCAGGTATTACCTGTTATTACTCGTGATAGATAAAGTTCCAACTAGTGCTGTTATTGCAATATTGACCCCACAATCGATTGGATCACGACTGGATCAAGATCTTGGAAGCCAGAATTTCCGTGGGTGCTGCCTTTAAGGTCTCCTGTGTTGGTGGGTGGTGTTTTGGGCCATCAACCCTTATCCCACTATCTGTTATCCGGTCATTTCTGGCCATTTCGTCTTCCAGACCGTTATCCGGGTCTTCAGAAATCTCGTATCCCCTCATCCTTGATCGGTACCATCTTCTTTCCCCTGCACCCCTACGACATTTAAAATTGAACGAAATAATTAAAGCTGCACCATTTTTATCGCATCAAAGGATCACTAGCTTTAAACCATCAAATTAAGTGCACGACAAACATCTTCATCAGTAATTAGAATCGAAAAGCTGTCACTTCAACAAATGAGCACAATAATAGCTTTCCCTTCAAGAAGATCTCACAAAAGTTAATTGTAACTAACATCACATTTTTAGTTCCTATTCGAACACCACAAGTAGCAATGACAAGCGTTAAATGAGTGGATATGTTCCTTGATAAACGATGGCACCCCTATTATTCGTTCTATATAGAACCTTATCCATGAGAAGAATGAACAAAATTACAGCAAAGAAATTACAAGTTCTAAAAAATAATACTAGTCGACCGATAGATAATACTTTCCAATTTAGCCGTAAGTGGCTAAGACATCAAATCCCCGAATTCCATCCACATCCACACAAGCATGGATTGGCAAAAAGGGAAAAGTACAAACAAAACAAAACAATGAACTAATAACTGTTAACATGACGCAAAATTAGAACACTATTTTCGAGTACAATCTTAGGTGAACGGTTGAACACAGGAGAGGTAGGACATTGGGCCAATGGGAGGGGCTAAAGTTGCATATGATTTAATGATTGGCTGTACGATTAGTATAAAGCATCACAATCGCGACAAACTCCGCCTATTGGGACATGCCGGGGCAACACCCGTACTAAAGGTAGTGAAGTGACTCATACTACTAATATAATGCCTATAAAGCGTCGAATCATTAGATTTGAAAAGAAAACGAAGCAAAAGAAGACGCAGTCTAAAAACCGCACCCCACTTCACCACCGCAACCTTTGCCAACAATGACGTCACCAGCTTCACTTCAAGCGTTCAAGCTCACTATCACAAATTTTCGCACGAGATCTCCCTGATTTGAAAAGAAGAAACCAGATTTCGTGTCCTGCAGCAAAATCACTTCTAATGATGCTTCTTCTTCGCCTTTTTCGCGTGTTTTGCCTCTTTTTCATGTTTCGTTTCCTCCTTCCTCTCCTTATCATCATGAGCACGATGATTGCTTTTGCACCATCGTGGAATGATCACCCGCAGCGGCATTTCGAACTCATTCGGAACCTGAATTAAAACGAATTAGTTTATAGGTATTAAAATATTGTAGGAAAATAAATGAAAATGGAAGGCTGACGACTTATGAATACATGCTGTTTTTTTTTCCTCAATAGGTATCTTTTCCTACAATTTTTCCTTGCATGTTAAACAAAACGTATATGGGTTGAATCAATGCCAATCAACTGCAAAAATGTGCTGCATGTCATGTAGCGCTACTAGACATCTTTTTTTTTCTCCCAAATCCATGCCACAGACGACCTCCCTGAAGCACCCTCGAACTTAGGTTAAGGAACCAAGATCGCCTGTGCCAATCAAATTGCTCCCTTTCCTGAGCAGAAATGGGAGTTCCCATATAACCAAGGCTGCAACTATCAGTGACGAGATTCGTGAACGTTCTCGGGAGGTTCTAATGTAAGGATGTCGTGAAGCCTCATGAGCTCATGATTGAGTCTCAGCTCTCCTCGAATACTGACGAAGAAAATTCTCCGGAGAACTCCAAGACTCGCACACATCTAGAGTGGGCAGATTTACCAAACAGAAAGTGAAAATTTGACTACTTTGCCACTACTTTTCGATGCTGATTAAAGCAACCAGCTCGGGCAAACTGTACTCATTTTTGTCCACAGAATTCGTCTTGGAATAGCGAAAAGGTAAAAACCTATTCGTGACGGGGGCGTATCATCGCGAGGGAAAATGGGGCGTTACCAAGCCGATGTGATTAACGCATTCAATTCAACAACCCATCCAGGACGATGGAGACTACCTAAGGTCGACCTCGCGTTGACGATAGGTAAGTTTGCGGCGTTAACCTATTCACCCTGGGTAATCTCAATGATGCATGCGTCCTCAGGAACATTCATATATACGGACAAAGGCTAACACTTGTTTCCCTCACTGGAACTCTCCCTAGCAGAAAGAAGTCCAAAAATTTTGTCAAAGTTAGAACTTGGAACAGCCGCTACCCCGATTCATGAAGAAGTGACATTTCTCGGAAACAATGCTTCCTCTGTGGAGGATGGAGAAGTGTTACTGATGACGGAAGTGCATGAATCTTTTGATGTCACCTATTATTACAACCATCTTTGAAACAATAATGTAAGTCATTTTGAGCAAAAACACACATTCATAAACTGTTACCTGTTACCTAATAGTTTCCGCTCACCTTTCCGATGCTACCAGCCTCGAAGAACCACCCCAGCGGAAACCATAAGCGAATACGATCGTCGGTAGCTGTTAAATTCGCATGGTTGTAGGCGTAAGCATGATAATAGAGGAACATCCGGGAGGAGATATAGAAAGCTGAAAAGTGAGAAATATAATTGTGAATGAGTTATTTTTCACACCATTTTTGACACATCTTAACCAGGAAAGTCGTCGTTGTGCTCGTAGCACCCAAAGATCACACATCACCTGTATTCACGAATTTTAAGAGTGATATGGACACTACCAATAATCAAAATTACATAAATCATCGGTAATGTCTTTATTCGAGATCGAACAAACAAGCAATGAGTAACGATCAAATGCTTGCAATGTTTGGAAAAGATAATCACAGCACGAAAATCAGATATAGTATGTTTCAATGGGGAAATAGTTGGAAAGACATCAGAGAGAAAAGGAGCGCGGTAAGATGGGCAAGAATTAGAGAGGATAGAGAGAAAAACAGATAACATAAACGAATACTGAACTACTGTCGCTTCCGAAACAGACTATATACCTCGCACATCTGAGGATGAATCAGAGCGCATACAGTCTGACGATCATCACCTTACAAAGTATACCTTAAATTTACCAGGAAATAAGAAAGTTAAAGAATATGATTTAAGTATATTAAACAAACCCCTGCACCGTTCCAATTCTCATGTAAACTAATCTGCCCTAGGCTGAAGAATCAAAGCGTCATTCCGAACTAAAAAACTCGTTTGCAATCCGCTGGCAAACGCAACAACGCAATAAAAAGTGACGTTGATGCGGCCTCGAGCGTGCAATCAGGATGCACTTTTCAGAACATCGGTACTCTATGGGCATGTTCAAAGGGAAGTTTTTTCGTTTTCAAGAAAGTATGAAGCTAAACTGCACAATGTTCGCTACTTAAATAAACCAGATAGATATATGCCTAAATATCGTCACGCGGCGGTCACAGTACGAGTTCTTTACAAATATTACGTAGTCAAATAAGTTACCGCGCTTTTTCTAATTTGTTTATACCCCTTCTCTTTCCTTGTGATGGACCAATTGTTTACAGTTATTCAAAAGCGCTTTTCCTCCTTTACACTCACACTCCCACCTTTTGAAGAATAACTTAATTTTGCCTGAGTTCCGATCATTGGGAATAGAAGCACAATCCGGCAGAAATATTCACGTGCGCTCATTTTTCCTTCGCATTACTCGAAAAGCGAGTGATGCAACTCGAAATGATTGCGCCGTATACGTACGTAACAGCTGACGAGATCGCTCGATATTGGCTCAGGTTGCCTCCAGATGACCGAGAAAAAAGAGATGGGCAGAGCTTATCTGCAGTGGACGAGTTGTCCCTATCATCACCTATCCATGTACACTGTCCCTATCGATCATCAAGCTCTTACCCCTCAGAAAACCTCAATACTCGAAAAAAGAAACGCGGTAACATATTTGGGTACGCAGACAAGGGTCGGGACCGCGGCGCGGCTCTCTTGGGCAGAGACGCACGCGCTCAGCATGCAGAGTGCCCATGACTCTGCCCAAGAAAGCCGCGACGCGGTCCCGATCCTTGTCTGCGTACTTTTGGAGTTCCCTGTACATCACAGGAAGACGAAGATACGAAAGCAAAGAAAGAAACAGCTTGGCTGCTTTTGTGACGTATTTCCAGAAGTTAACCTGTTCAAATTCTCATTACAGCCACGTATAAGGCATCTCACTAATACATGACGGTGATGAGTGTTGTAATTTAAATTAGTTTAATATTCTGAACAGTTACGTGAAGCTAGGCACCCGAAGATTTAGCGTCATGTATTACGTTTCGTGACGCTAGAGCTTGGATGAAAGACCGAAGGTTGGAAGACAACACTGCTTGTTCGATCTTTTTAAATAGAAGCCTAAAGTCCAATTTAAGAATCCAAAGAAATAAACTACCTATGAAGACATCGATTGAATAGTGTTCGTGTCCGGCAAGTATGAAGAATACACCGAACAGATTCATCACCCAAGTTGCTGTATGAAGAAACGTCCAGGATGCCGGCGTGTCTTTAAAGTCATAATCATTCAAACGAAGTTTTATACCAAAAAAAAAGTCTTTATAGCAGAAAACGTCAATTGTTACTGCAATATAGACAAAGCACCGCCCCGATGTAACACTTTGCAGCGCGGTGGATCCTCAGAGCACTGTGGTTCTCGTGTGTTGCTATTACCTACAGTGCAGTTGCTATTGTGCAGTTGCTATTGTTTTCGTGCTAGTATATATGATATACTAGTGCTACTATACTGGGAATATTTGAAGTGGGAATACCAGTAACAAAAACAAGAGCAGCTTTTGTTCAGAAATCACAGTGCCCTGATGATCTACCGCACCGCACTAGTGGTGTTGCGGCTCTTCTTCATCTGCAGTGCAGTAGGGATTGTCCTTTACAATGCATAAAATTCCCAGCAGGAAAAACTCACACTCCGTAATAAAGTGGTTCAAAAGAGTGATTGCTGTGGTGTGCCCACTAAACATATAGTCGCCACATGTTCTAACACCCTGCAAAACAAAAACATAGAAAAACAATAACTTGTGCCACTGGCCTCACAAATTATCGCGGCAAAACTCTACCTGTATCGACATTCCTAGACGCGACCAAATGTGGAACGCTTGCACGAGTTTGTCCATGAGACTTCCATAGCTCTGAAAGAAGAATGAATAGAAAATAATAATACGATCTGTCACTACCGGTTTTCATGGATCTCCAGTTCAGAAAATTGTTTTTACTCATCTCCCAAGCATGATCATCACCAACCGCCCTGATTTCAGAGTAGAAAAAGAAAAAGAACAAAGACTAAGATGCATTCTCTACTGTGACCAACGTGAAGTGATTACTGGTCTTCAAAACAATGCTAAATTAGATATGAAAAATTTCGCATGAACATAACAAAGGCTTGGGAGATCTTCTTCGATGGAGACAAATAGCAAAGCTTATTGCACTATTAATCGAGAGTTCGTCAGATGGACGGGCTTAGAAAAAAATCTCAGCAAGCTGCCGGGTGCAAGACTAACCGCAACATTCGTTTGAATAAAAATTAAACACCGCTTCCTGAAGATAGGACATTTCGAATAAGTTCATCGCAAACAGGCAAAAAATCTGAACGTTCAAGATGTTCATTAAAGCAGTTACTATCAAACAAAAATTGACCCGTGAAAGAAGAAGAAACAAAGAAAAAAAAAAAGAAAGAGAAGAGCTGCAAGTGAACCACCAGAACATCGAAAAATACGCCCCCAACGTCAAGTTTGACATGTATGTTGGTAAGATCGTTCTAAGAATACTCTATTCATGCTTTCGAAAAAGAGAACCCTCTACCTAGGATGCACCAAAGACATCCCGTTAACTTTCCGTCCCATGTGAGCAGTGTAGATGCTGCTCAAAAGCCAAAAAATGATTGCGCAAGCATCACTAAAAGCGCTGCACGCACCAATTTTCCTTTTCATCTTTCTTGCCCTAAGTAGCGGGACTTGTTAGGTCATGACTACTCTGACAATGTATAAGACAGGTTTTAGCAGAGTGTTCAGAGCATTTGAACCGTTTAGAAAACAAAATGGAGAACCCTAGAATGGTTAGTCGGCCAGAAGAAGCTTCAGAGAGTATAAAACCAAACCATGCTCCACTTCGCTTTCTTTTCGAAAACAGCAGGATGGAGACAGCACCAGTTTTCCTCGGTAAAATGGAAGAAATCAAAAGATCAACCTACAAAACCGGGAAGGAGAAAACCTGACCTTCGCCCGACATTCCAAATGCACTCCGGGAACTGATAGTGATGTAATCAACATGGTGATGCATCGAAGCAGAAACACCGTACCCACTAATGAAAACATTCGTCGCGTTATTATAATCCTGAAACAGTAATCTTCATAGACCGCGGTGAGCCCATCGCGGCATGGAAATCCAGAATAGCTAGGCAACATGCCAATGAAAATACTGCAATGTTTTTGGAGACAGAAAGGTTGGTAATAAAAGATGTTGGGATAAACCTGAACTTCAAACCTTGGTTTTGGATAAAGGATAACATACCTATGTTTATGGAAGAGAAGTACCGTAAACCAGATAACACTAAGAGCTACGCCAATTAACTCGCACATGTCGAATGCCCATGGAATCAACGGCAAATTGTCAAGTACAATATCAGGAAGTGGAGGATACATTTTCATATCTGCAATACCCGGTCTGATTGACACGGTCATGAATCTCTCGAGAAATATGGAAAACTACTTTGATCAGATAAAGAAAAAAGATGAAATGAAAATATAATAGTGTTCGCTAGTGGTAAAACTATGGGTAAATCACGACGAAGAGTGGATCTACGTATGTGTTGGGACTGAATGTTCTAACAATAGCGAAACAATGGAACATGACAGCACCAAAAACGCACCTGGGACGCGATCATGCACTAAAACCATAACGAAAGCAGTAATGAGCAATGATGATAAGCAATAAAGGAAGGCTATGAGCAATTTGGCAAGGCTTTTCGCTTTCGTATCCGGACTCTCAACGGTACGTATGAGCTGAAATAATACTGTTTTTTAGTAGAACAACTGTCAATAATGCTCATACTTAATACTCGATATATTTGTGACCGCTTATCACCCACCCTGTATGGTCATATGAGTGCAATCGTTTGGGATCAAGTTGGCGGAGCACCACGCTGGTGCCCGGAGCCCTCTCGTACGCCATTGGGCTTGCAGTGTTGGCGGGCCACTGCCCTTCTTACCCGGAGCACTCCGTCTGCATTACCATACTATCCTTGTCTGTGTTCTGCCGTTT
This sequence comes from Ancylostoma duodenale, assembly GCA_000816745.1. Taxonomy (NCBI): domain Eukaryota; kingdom Metazoa; phylum Nematoda; class Chromadorea; order Rhabditida; family Ancylostomatidae; genus Ancylostoma; species Ancylostoma duodenale. The sequence goes on from KN726634.1 coordinate 25,791, forward strand.
TACTCCGTTTCAGTCCCCCAGTTGTCTCAGTTGTGTCAGTTGATTCGGAGCGTTGTATTGCCGATCTTATGTCTTTAGCCGCTTAGCCTGGGCGGCCCTTATCAAATTCGTTGTAAGGGTAAGGATTTTGGTGAGTCTACTGCATAGGCACAATCTTTCGGCTTGCAGGAGTAACGACTGTTTCCTCCCCTCCAGACAGCGGTCACCTTAAGTTTTCCGATAGCAAGTGGTTCTACAGTCATCTCCTCCCAGATTTGTCTGCAACTACGGAACTTTTTTCCTCCTTTCTCATGCTTAAGCGTTATTTATAGTGCGTCGGAGTCCGATTCGCATCGGATGTGGGCTGCGACGGTCGGATACGAAATCGGAACGACGCGTCGTGGCATTGTTTATAGTCTTCAGGCACACGATTTCGCATCAGCTGTTTCCATCCATGGATTTCGCATGTTTTCATTGCAAATCAGGCGGTTTTTAAGGATTTCTGACGTTTCTTCCTAGTTTTCCTTTCTTCTCCATGCAATAAGGTTCAAGATAATGTTTGTCTCATTATAAATTGCGCGATTATATCTTGAAAACAAAAGATTATCACGAAACAGAGCTGTTTGGTGTATTACCCTTTTTGGAATTTGTTTTCTGCAAAGCTATTTATGAACACACTAAATCCAAAACTTGGCAAGTCAATTACACAACATTTGCTCTCTATAAGAAAGAAAAAACAAAAGAAAATGACGAAATTAGGTTGAAAACAGCTGAGAAAATCCACCCCAGCGGGTCCTATCGATTGATCCATCGGAGTCCGACGTCGCATCGGAGCCACTAGTGGATCCGATGCGACGTCGGACTCCGACGACGATTCGGAGGCAAATCGTTCCGATGGAGTAAAAACAGGCGTCGTCGTCGGACTCCGATGCGTCGGATTCCGACGAGGATCGATACGTATCTTTTGTTATCCGACAAGATCGGACTCCGACGCACTATAAATAACGCTTTACGCAAACCCATTTCCACTATGTCCGCAAAAATGCGGTTTCGTTTCCCGAACCTTGTTGTGGGGTATCCTTATTCTTTTTCGTAGTCATTCACCTCCCGCGTACGCTTCCTGTTGTCCATTACGTTCTAATTTTCGTTTTTTGTTAATGTTTGAATCTGTTTTTTACCTACATTTGTTTTCGCCTTTTCTGGCTTGCGCACCTTGAGTGTATCAATAAATAAATAAATAAATTTCTACTGAAAATCGGAGCAGTTTTCAATATTTTCGACAGCAACGACAAAAATGGAGTCAGAATTCACTTCCAAACACTGATTCACTATTTCTAGGTAGATCTCGAATTCACAACAACATACCTCATCCCTGGATATTAGGCGAACGGAGTGAATGTCACCATTATTTGACAAGGTTTCTACGACAGCGTCATCACTAAAGAAGGGAATAATACAACGATGGAAAATAATAAACAAATTCTTATCCGCTGTGATACAGATTTTCGTCTCCACTTTCATAAAAAAGAAAACGTGCTATAACTCGCTGCTAAAAGTCATTCCAATGCTCAAGTCAGCCGCCTTACCACACCTCCCCTTTCGAGATCCTAGTATGATCCGTTTCACGAGGAAGGTTAGTTGAAGAGATCGACATAATACACCTCACTAAGTACAATAGTTAAAGACAAATAAGCGCTGAAAATGTAGTGAAACATGTTGTGTTCGGCGAGGCAACAAGCCAATACTTATATGCTTGCTGTTCCGCGCACCGACTGCAAGTTTACGCAGCGATACTTAACTAATGTCGCTTTTTAAGCAGATTATAAACGGAGAGGCAGGCGAGAAAGACAGCCCCCTGCTATCATGGCTTCCAAAATAGACTACGTAGACCTGTGAGATACGCACTCCGTGTATTGTAAATCTTTAATCAAACATTCTTGAAGAGAAATTCAAAATGTTGCTAGAGGATTGAGGTCCGCTTCCGCCATGTTTATCATGCCATGCACTAAAAAAACATATAATTCTACCAAAATGTCTTAATTTCGCGTGCTGAACATATAAAACGTCCTTTCTGCATGTATTAATGTTAGATGTACGATTTCATCGAAACTATAAATCCCTTTGCCCTATGCAATTTTGTTAGCAACTTTAAACGCGTAATATTTGCACCATGTTTAGTCAAACATCGTAGGCAAAGAACGGCCGTTAGCCAATAAATTGGATCTATACGACATTATGCACGAAGACTACCTCATTTACAGTATAGACCTCGTAAACTATGGCGATTTACACGGAAATTCCCGATGAAGGCCTTCCCACATCATGTTTTTTCACATAAGACCTTGGAGATTCACAACAAATTCTGGCCGATCAATAGAAGAAATGACTACATTTTAGAAGATGCACTTACATGATCGCACTTTGTTTCGTTCGTACGAAAACGTCCTCGCCCGAAATTGACATTTTTCGTCGTTGATCATATTCTACACAGAGTAAGACGTCGTCCTGAGATGCTGACTCCGACACCCGTGGAGATGTTTGCATGGAATTAATATGAGACTGAAAGAGCGATTAAAGAAACTCTCAAAAGTGTTGAGCAAAGGTTACCGAAACTTACATTTTTTAAATCATATATCGCTCTTCCAAGCCTCTTAATATCACCTAGACATTTAATTTGCAAAGGCGGATCTCGCAGGTCAATCTCAGATAACATAAGGAGGGTGGCACCATCGATCTAAAGCATGTCGTATTACAAATGAATGATTAAACAAATGTATTCAAAGAAGCCCAAGGATGTGTTCGTCAAACGGTTATAGATTCTAGTGCTAGAAGGTGAAAGAAAATGGGAATCTGACAACTTCCAGCATTAAAGCTGCAACGCAATCACATAAGGATGTACCAAAAAAAAACTATTCTTCAGGAACTCGTAACTAATTTTTTTTGGAAAGAAAGCTCTCATGAGCAAGTCACATAAAAATTACATATACCACAACGGACCTCGACACTGGGAACTTATCGTATGGTGCCTGATGTTCAAGATTATGTGTGTGGTAAAGGTTTGTCGATTATTATCTACGACTAAGCTGAGCATTTTCGGAACGGAAGGCCGCAAAAACACACATGGTTTTCCGTTGCATTGACATGGACATCCATAGATGCTGGTCCCTAATACAATCCTCTGATGTACCTTTATGCATCAACGTCAATAAGCCAAACGTTAGACAGGAAAATCTTCTGTGATAGTGCTAGAACACCGAAAGTACATCAGAGGACCGAAAGTGCGTAAACCCCATTTAAAAGCAACTATATACCTCCACACTCCAACTTTTCTCTTTTCGCTCGGGAAATGAACAATGATCCCTCTATTTAGAATAGGAAAAACGCAAAGGAAAGTACTACCATGGCTGAATGTCACATCCATTACCGTAATGTCTTCTCGAAATATGTAGTCACGTGGAAGGGGACCTAATTCAATCAAAGTACAGACGACAATGTTGTAATTTGAATGAAGTGAAACACGGGATTATTCGTGGGAATGTAAAGTATGAGCTCAACTTTTTAGAACATTACAGCAAAATCTGCTTTGGAAAAATGACGTTGTTCCTCGATATTAGCAAAATTGAAAGCAGTGGTATCTGCGACTTCAGTCCTCATACATAGCCAGACAATTCATGGCATTTTTCACATACGGCTCAATTTTAGGATAGAAAATTGAGTGTATGACAAAGATTAAAGTGCGCTTTGGATTTTAGAACGCATCTTATTGACAAGGAAGGTTCTCATAGAACGTGTACAATGACATATAAAAGCAGCTCCACTAATACCTAGCCAGCCGAACACACTCGAAAAACTTTCATGCAGAAGATTTCAGAAAAAGCTTCCCAGTTTCCAGCTTAAATGAGCAAACTGTCGATGTTCATCAAGAGAAACGTGCAATGATGAGGCGGCTCTTTTTCTTTCCGATTATTCTATAAAGTGAGGCTAATGCAACTTGAAAGTCTTGAAATGAACTGAAGGGCTGAGTTAGACGAATTCAATGAATTAGATGTGACATATGAAGCGATACTTAGGACCACCAAACTTAAGTAACTAAGACTTTGTAGTTTACTTCATGTACATGAAATATGAGTGAATCGAATAAGGTGGAAAATTCTATATGCACAGAGCTGTGATTGGAAGAGAGTAAAGGAGATTTTTAAGCATGAAATCGCGACCGTAGAGTTGTCGATCAGTTCGAGCACTATGGAAACAACTATATCCGAAAATTAACCAAAATTGAAAGGGGTGTATCACTATCTGAGTAAGAAATTGGAGGACCCAAATGCCTTAATCTGGCAGACAAGTTTGAGAATACGAAAAGATGAAAGTGAGTAAAAATGAGTAATAAATCACTAGGGTGTGCTGACAGAAATAAAAAATTTGGAAAAATCGAGTATATTTCGGGGAAGATAGAGAGTTTAACACACTTTAGCCATACAAAACCGGATTTCCAGGTGAGGATTTTCCTAATGCTGCAAGGAAAGAGAGAAATTCACAAGATAGGAGAATCTGCTACACATCTTACAATAGACTGACGTGTCCTACACCATAAACTTGGGTTTAACTGCTATTTTAACCTTGTGAAAATCGCTGGTAAACCATACTGTGAGTGAGAAAAGCAAAAGAAAATAAATATTAAAAGATGCCTGTCCAAATAGTACCTTATGCTGAACAGCAAAGAGGTCGGCGTACTGATGAAATCCAGCGTTGTGCAGCCAGATGGAAACATCCTTCGTCGTCCATTCAAACACTTCTGAAGGCATCGCGGTGTCGGCGGCGTTCGCAACTAACGGCGAACGTATCGCCTTACGCACCATTACCTCTCAACTCTGTAATCAATCAGTATAATTGAGACAAACAAGCGCGAAAACACGAAAGTTCAACGAACAATGAGTGACGCCGAGAGGCTGAAAGGTGTGGAACCGTTGAAGTGGGCACAACAACACAACAAAGGTCCGACAAAGGAAAACACAACCAAAAGTCCTCGAACAATTGCATCATGATAATTGAAAATCGAAAACAGTTGTTAGTGATGCTTTGCACAGCAGCTTGTGGCATAAAGCCCAGCATGGAAGTGTTTGCATGATATTCAAAGGGCATCACAGCTGTGTCAGTAACGAGAGCGGATGGAGAACTGAAACGCCCAGTGTTTCCCAAAGGTTAGATAACTCAGAATTTAATTTGACATGGAGGGGAAATCGATAGCTACAGCCAGTGGCTTGGAAGAACGAGGTAGACTTGGCGAGAACTCGAGTAGCATGACGTTACACATAAAAACAAGGTAGGACGGCGCTAAGTCGATGCAACCTTCCGAATGGACCAAAAATCAGCAATTTTACAGATAAAACTGCAGAAGCTGGACATCATCTGGACCTTCCACATACATCTTACCTCAGAATTTGTGAAATAGATACGAGCAACAGACAGGGTAAGAAATATCCCAAGAATCTCCCACGTTAACCATGTGTTAGTGTAATATCCGCAAGTGTAAAACGAAAAACACAAATGGTTTGCTTGAACGGAGAGAGTGAATACAACATAACATGTCGAAACCGGCATCTCCATAAACTTCCACGGAAGGCATGAAAAATGCAAATGCACGAGGCAGCGTCAGCAGTTTGGCGGTGGGCGACATGTTCGCATTGGAGCGCAGTTGAGGGCACTTTCAGGACAGCTGACATGTCGTATCACGTGACATTCACATGAGAACGAAAGAATCCAGATTCTGACATAAAGAAGCTGCATTTGGGTCCAGAATGATTAACTTATAGACATATGATTTGTCTAGGACACTGTGTAAAATTTCATTTGCCTTATACTTTTCAAAGGCATTAGTCGCGGAAATTACCACTTCCGAATTAACTCGTTTGCCGTGTAATCGATAATCGAGATGATGCACCAATCATTTTTCGGAGGAATTTCCGCTGACTTGGCCTGAAATCATAGCCCCATCCGAGTCCATTGTACACTAACTTCTCGCGCGCCCCGTTTTGCAAACCCCGTCAAAGTGAAACTTTAATCCTTATCACATCTGAAGTCCGCAACATCTACATTTCCTTGCCATTCACAGCAATCCCACTTTTTAGCCCGAATCAAGCGTAGCCTTCTGCATAATACAGGATGTTGAAAATTTAAAATTGGCGCGCTGAGTATCGCCAGTGCGCTTGGAGTTGACGCGTCAAGTGACCCCAATTTTCGGGACATAGTAAGCCAATCCTCCATATTTAGTAAGAATCATAACTGTATGTGGAACACAAGGAAGTACAACCTAGGTGTAGATGTGTTGTCGTGGAGGCTAATGTCAATGCCCGCACAGATTTATTAACTCGGTCACTTATACAGTGGCTGCCACATATTTAGCACGCCCACGATTTTGGACCACAGAATTTTCTGAATATCTCAGCCCAAGGATCAGCAATCAGAACCAAGTTCGAGTATGTGTTGGGGGTCTATGGGAGCTTCCTTCCTACTGCTCACCATGGGCACACAATCAGTTGGAACTGGATTAAGAAATAAAATTCTAATTTCGTCGGTTTTCTCAAACTAGGTGTGAAAGTCTTGTATCTACCTGTGGAGGGAAGTGAAGTAGTGATTCGAATTGAGCACTCTTCTCCTCATCGCTTCGATATGAAAGCTACTCGCGCACTCTCCCACTCTCCGTACCAGCTAAAGCCAATGACAGAAACAAACCGTCAAATTTGTCGAAAATTTCATTTTATTGAATCTCAAGAATAATGCAAGCTCTGGAAATTTCCCGTCTGAATGCCTGCTCGTAGCACAAATCAGAGAAAAATCCACAGCCGAAGTGCATGCTTTTTGGTTGTAATCACTATGAATTCTTTTTTTTTTTCGCAATTTTCAGCCATTCTGACGATGACTACAGCAAAATGCGCACTAATATCTAGGATGAAAACACATTTTCACTCGATTTGATAAATCGATGTATGAGTTCAACGAAACTATTTCCGAAACTATTGCATTTTGAGCTCCGAACGCGAAGAACGAGCGCAGTTCTACTGAGAAACATTTTCTCGAGGAGTAGAGTAGAAGCAAGAAAGAGAACATTATCCCCCTTCACATTCTCGAGTATTGTCCTGATAGCTCTTTCCTTGCTCGAAATACAAATTCTATATTTTCATCAGTTAATCGCTCAAAATTAGCAGCGTGCTAAATATGTGGCCGTCACTGTACGTACGTGCGCGTCCTATCTGAGTGGCGAGACCCACGAACGGCAAGGGTGCGCAATCAAGCACATGGGAAACCCCGTTTTCGTGGATTCTCCAGGCGTTTCGCGCTACCTCGTCATTACATTTGATTACTACGTCCCTTAAAACCTTGAAATGTGGCGAAGTCTCCAGCATGATGGTTTCTGCTAGTACTGCCTTTGATCCTACACAGAGAGCGGAGGAGTTGATGAGTTGGGGTTGGGTTTGGGCGGGGGTGGAGGGGTACATCCAAGTTTAGGCCCATGTCTAGGTTTGGTTTTCAGACAGAGGCCTATCATCACTTATATACATAGTCCCCACAACAACTCAGTTTTCCAGACTTTCTGTGCTTAATATAGACCTTAGCAGGGTAGAACCAGGTAGCAGGTACTTCGGTTTCCTCAAACAGTAGATTGTCATGTGCTCACTGGACTTAATATGAGTTCTAGTTAAGGAATGTAATCTCGCCAAGGATAAGTGAAGGTAAGTCTTGAAAAGTGGGAAGTTTAGAGCCAAAAACCTTGGTAGTAGAGATGCGGAGTGCCACAATTATTTTGTGGAAAGCTGAAATGATCCGTGTATCCTGAGCCGGCACGTTCTTCGAACTTACTATGCTCCGTCTAATACTTCTGCATATGTGATGTAAGCGTCGGTAATTACTGTTTGTCCTTCTTTTTTTCTTCTTTATTCGAAATATGAAACACATGCATGAAGTGAAATAAAACACAATTAAAAACGTAAAACGAGAACAACACTCGAACAAACTGCATAACTTGCTTTCAAAAGAGATTGAGCTTGACCCATTGCGGACTACGTGATGCACATGGTGCATCACGACTTTTCGTCCGGATGTGGTCATGTGGTGGATATTGTTCATTACGTTACGATTTTATGTTGGAAATTGTACTATTTTTCGACAACCCTATTCCAGAACAACATTATCAAATACAGAAAACACCGGAACAGATTGGCCCCACTGGATCTCAAACATTAATTGGCCATCCATGCAAAGACGGGCTCGGTCCGCAATGTGTTAATAGAAAAAAAAACATTAGCACGTGAAAACTCATTGAAACTGGAGCAGATTCTACCGCAAAAAACTTCGATCTGATGACCCTGCGAACAACTGGTTGCTTCTCATGTCATGTGCATCACCACGTCTATATTCTGGCTATTCTACCACAGCACCATCATGTGCAGGTTGAGCGATAGCGGTCCTGATAAATCTTGTACATCACATGAAAAGGGAACAACCTAGCCTCGCACATATCCCCTTAGTAAGTCACTACGCGACGTAGTACACTGATTGAAATAGTTTTTCAAATCATGCAAGGTCAATTGGAAGAAGATAGGGTTCAATAGTTGGGACAAAAGTTGAATCGAAAAGGGAGATAAGCAAGACGTCTTCCGTTGATCAGTTTCTGTAGCACTTGCTGTCACTGATAAGCGTTTACAATACAGTTAAATATAGGCAGCCAATAGTAGTCCAGCTGATCTTAAACTCATGGTTATTTCAAGAATTGGTCATCAAAACATCATAAACTAGGAGTCACCAGTATGAAGTGTACATTCTTCTAAAATCTAATGACGTCACAACCCATATGATGGGCTGTACAACAAGGATTAATTCCTTCTGCTACTCCTTGGAGAGGATATCGATTCCTGAAATACGTAAGTTCCGTACTCATTACCCTCTTTCTTCCTGTGCCCTGCAAGTACTGATGTGCAGAGTTGCTTGTACTCGATACAGCGCTCGAACGGGGTTACCAGTATACCCTCCAGTCGAGCTTCCGGTGTGGCTCCTATGACTCAGCTTAGAATGGGGATATCCTGGTTGATAAGATGAGAAGCGAAATGAGTGAAGGAATCGCTTCTGCTTATCTGAGTAGTATCACCACGATACTATCTTCTATGTTTTACTACTTCTCATCAACTACCCTAGCTAGGTATCTTGAAGGAAAGCAAGCAACTCAGTGAACTACCATGACTTCAGACCAAGTACCTGCTATCTGTTTTTATAATTTATCGTGTGCTGACAATATCACATCAACTTCCTTTTCGTTCTTCGCTTCCCTTTCTCCTTTGTTCTGTCTCTGCTTCAAGTCTAATTACCACTTTTCAATATGTCGCTATCACAGGTTATTGCGGAGGCTTTGCTTGTTGAGGAGGCTTTCACTACCACCAGTTTAGCCTATTTGCAGAGAATGGCCCGAATTGGCCGGGCTGGAATGGAAGCAGGCGGGAATGAAAGCAAGTTTTATCATAGGGAAAGAGAGTGATTGTAAACTAAAACACCCTTCCATGTCATGCTAGAACTCATCCTAACTTAGCGATAGCACACATTTAATCTCTTTATACCTTGAGAATGTAGGAGTCTACGACTGTGCAACTTTCTTAGAATTGTTGTGACAACTGCTGAGTATCCAAAACTGTCAGAATCTCACGCACGAGAATTTCCTTGGGTGCTGCCTTCAGTCAGTAATGGTAAGTCCTTGTACGGATTCAGTGATTCTGCTCTTGTTTGCATGCAGTGACCATTTACGGCTGTTGACCAAATTTAAATGAATAAACTAGGAGCAAAGGTATCACATTCGTTCTCCAGCGACTTGGTCACTGTGTGATCACTAGTTTGTCATGTTTTTTTTTCTCTTGTGAAACACCGTTTTGGAGCATGGGTCCATCGTAGAACTTTGTTCTGAGGATGGTAGCAAGGGAGGTACAGTTAGTATTCTGACCACGATTATGACATATCTTTTGCATGTTATGCCCTTTCAGCACTCGTGCGTTCACAGGTCTGAACCGCAGGTGAACCCACCCACTTGCAGCCTACGCAGTAGAGTTTTACATTCGAAAATATTTTTCGAATATTTCGAATTTTCGAATAATCCAGGACCTTCGAATTTTCGAATATTCGAATTTTCGAATTTTTGCAAACCATCGAATTTTCGAATATTCGAACTTTCGAATTTTTGGAACCAACCGAATTTTCGAATTTTCGAATTTCTAGGGGTCCCCGAATCTTCGAATATTCGAATTTTCGAATTTTTGCTAACCGCCGAATTTTCGAATATTCGAATGTTCGAGTATTTATTCGAGTAACATTCCATTTGGTAAAAAAAAATTTCGTACTCATTCATGTAGGCGAACAATGCAATATGTTCCCCAACCACAACGGGCATGAAACTTTTCGGTTAGTTAGTTTCATTTGCCGTTTTAGAATTTCTCACAACTCCCTCATGAGTGGAAGCTTGTGCTGCTTTGGAGTTGACACCTTATCGGTTTTAGAATTGGAACTGGTTAGGTAAGGTTAGGTTAACAGCTGAAGAACGCCTCTCTTTTGAGGTCTGAAACCATTATTAAAGGATCGTGAAGTGGATGAAACCCTTCCTCGGTGAGAAGGCGTTCTCTATAATATTTCTGTGTTATAGTTCAACAAAACGAGCCATGGTGGTGTAGAGGTATTGATGCGGTAAAAATAATTTTGGGTACAATGATTCCGTTATCTTGGTCATGAATGAGCTTCCAGCTATCTACAAAAAAGCATGAGGGATACCAAAGAAAAACACTGCGTGTTACCCCGTTCCTCGTTATTACTTCTGTTCATCCGACCCAATTTCACGCTTGTACGCTGGATGTCAAAACCAACAGAGCTTCTATAACAAGGTGTCGGAGCATGTTTGGACAGAAAAGATAATAAGAGTATCGCAAGATTTTGTGTGAACTTTGAGTTCCATAACTAAAGGTTATGTTCCTAGGAAGAGTTTCAACGAAGCAGTAGTTGGAAATCGGCTGAATGTAGGGAAGAATGCTGCGTAAAAGTAATTCTTATAGTTTGCATTTCTGGAGTTCAGTTCTGGAGGAAAGGCTTGAATAATCAGAAGTTTAGTTAAAACTGCAGGTTTTTCTAAATGTCTAGAAAAGTACATACGCAAGTTTTACTGGGGAGATCATCGCCGCTAGCGTCGTCTAATTCGCAGAGTTGCAGTTTCAAAGCTTTCAAATGTGGTTGGCGGCTTTCAAATGTGTACAAAGATATGCGCAGGTTTTTGGGAAAATTGAGATTGAAATGAGAAATTGGACTGGGGTTTCAATCGAGACGGTTCTTCAGCGAGGAAGTGGAACCCAAATAACAGTTGCGAATCAAAACAATTGCAAATATTCGAACTTCCGGCCCAAAATATTCGAATATTCGAATTTTCGAATAATCCAGGACCCTCGAATTTTTGAATATTCGAATTTTCGAATATTGCGGGACCATCGAATTTTCGAATATTCGAATTTTCGAATTTTTCGAAACCTCCGAATCTTTGAATATTCGAATTTTCGAATATTCAAACATTCGAATAAATATTCGAATTTTATTCGATTCGATCAAAACTCTACTACGCAGGCTTATACCAGGTACTCGAGAGTGGAGCAGCAATGGTTGCTGTATGTGCAAGAATAGAAACAATAGAAAGGAAAAGATTCTATGAACCTATGTGGACCTGTACCAAAAAAAAAACGGTTTCATTGAGGCCAAAGTTAGGCAAATTGGTAAAAATGCAGCATTCTAATCTGCTTTATGAGTTTTTAAAGGAAGCAATAGTGAAGTTGGATTAGTAGGATAATCATGCATCATCATTAAAGCAGAATTTACATTAATAGTGAGGCATGCTGGCTTTCCATCGCTCATCGTCTACGAGTCACACTTCCGTCTCTTCTGACCGACGGAAAGGCGACCATGCTTCGTCTGAGCAAGTCACCTCATTGACTCTCGTTGAGGATATGTACAGTTTAATGGCACTAATCGGATTAGCTCGCGACGTAATTGCTGTCGAGAACCAGTTTAAAACTTAGAGATCTACTCGACGATAAACTTTTCCAGTAATAGCCGATGATATCGCCTCTCCTTATATAAGATCGTAGTCGACGGCTGAATCCAGAGGATTAAATCAACTAAGCACATTAATCTTCTTAGGCCTCAACTCAGTTCTGGCTTTATTCCAACGCTCTACCTTAATTTTCACATTTGGACGAAATATGCTGACACTTGATCTTTCCATAATGTTCTGTTTTCCAGATGGGAAAAGCCATTTCCCCTGGTCTGAATGCCTCTGCAAACTTTGCTACGCTTCTGTCCGGATGCGCCTTTCTCAGCTTGGTATCCAGACTTTTTTTATTCCCTTCGACGCCAATAGTTACGCCTGATTTTTTCACTCAGGTTATTTCCATGCCTGTGCTGTTCACCATCATGAACAACATTGAAGAAGAGCTGCTGGAAACACGCGAAGTTTACAATGAAATGGCCGACATCATGTGGAAGGACCTTATGAGTGAAGGAGAACAACTCCGCAGAACGCCTCGTCAAGCCTGTGCGTCTAACTAGATTTTCATTGACTATGGTGCAGAATTCGCAGTTCTCATATCACTCGTTTAGACAAGGAAGGTAAAGGAGCTGGTGGTGGCGGTGGAGCAGGAGGTGGTGGAGCAGGAGGTGGTGGTGGAGCAGGTGGCGCTGGAGGTGCGGCTTATGCGGAGGGTGTCGGAGGAGCAGGCGGACCAGGAGCTGGGCAGAAAGGAAAGGGGGGAGGTGGTGGTGGAGCAGGTGGCGCTGGAGGTCCTAAAGGCCCCAAAGGATTACCAGGAATCCCAGGTGAGAAAAAATGAAGGAGTCAGTTATAAAAAATCATAAAATCAGCTTGTACTTGTTCTCAAAGAGCGTGATTTATTCAACCACTCACATTTATTAGCCTTT
>KN726635.1:0-19622 GCA_000816745.1 Ancylostoma duodenale
AAATTAAGTTACAAAAGATGTCACACCAGGTAAGACTTTAGTCAGTCAGATCGTATGGTGTTCGCGTCCACACCTTTCTTACCCTATTGATTGAAGTCAGATGTTTCGGAGCTGTAGTACAGTGAGCGCCCATCCTTGCTCTCAACATCAAAATGGTAAGATCCAGTTTAGATTCCACGACTCTCCTCAACGCTTGATCGTCTAGCGAAATCCCGACATCCCGACATGGTTGCATTTGAGTTTGAAATCGTAAGAAGAAAACTTCGCGAATCCATAGCTCATTGTCTGTTGGGATGGCGATTCCAGACCAAACAAATGCAAGATTACCGGGCACCTCCGGTGGAAAGTGATCGAGTTTGAAGTCATTAACTACGATCACCCTGGAATCGCGTTGGCTCCTCATTTGTTCGCGACTTTACAAAAAGGTACTGGAAAGAGCTAGCCAGAATATTCAATCGGTTTTTGAAAGAGAAGAAAAGCTCCCTCAGAAGATTGCATAAGTTGTCTTGAAATTTCTCAAATTCCACAGAAGAGAAAAGTTTACTTGTGCATACTCCAAAACAGTAATTAATTTCGCACCAGCATGATACATCACTGCTTTTGTTCTCGACTTTGCACATTTCAGTTAAGTTCTATTTTTTTCTCTTCTTGCAAGTTCATTGCATTCTCTGGGCGGTTTTAGGAGCAAATTCCGGGGAAGACCTGCAAATTCTGATCGTTACAGTCCGTTGAGGTGTGAGACAGTGACAAGGGATACTGCTCTCAAAGGCAGATTCCTCAGATTCGGTTTCGAGAATTTAACATCAGGAGAATCTTCAGCCGACCCTGATCACAGCACTATACAAAAATATTTCCTTGCAACAGGCCTGAAAAACATATTTCTATACACCTTCGAGGGGTGGCATCGGCATTTTCTTAGGGAACATACATACCACTATGATAGGGTGTGCTGCATTCACATACATATACCAAGAGTGCAGCGTTTAATCGAATTTTAAACCCACACAAGGGCAATCGCGCTTGCGCCTTTTTTCTGAACTTTCACTACATTAACTGCTAATCTCCTGTGAATCTATTTGTTTATTGCAGGTGAAGCTAGAGGCAAAGGTTTGAGTGCACAAGGACAAGTATTGTAAGGATGTTTACGTATGTAGTTCTTTGCCTTTTCTTTTGTCCTCTGCTGGAATTGATTTGCCACCTTCCCGGTTTATATAACCTTTTCTGTTCCTTCATTTTGTGCTTTTTTTTTTGAAAGTTCTTATAACACTTTTCAATCCACGATATTATTTATATTTACAGTTTTCTATTTTTATACTACTATTTTATACCACGCAACGTTTGGATGAAGCAACCGCAGCAATCTAAAGTCGTAAAAAACAGAAAGGAGAAATATGAACCGCTCCCCTCCCCCCCTCTAATTGATGCGAACCAATTGTGATAAAAGCTGGGGACCGCAACCCCACTCGAGCCCCTCGGACGCTTATCCAGTCTCGGAAACATCTCGGGGCGTTTTTAAGAGAAAGTCGTCCGACTGAACTCCTCCCATCGCCCGGAACGTGTACAAGTGCAAAAAACCGTCTTTGTGAGGGCGGATCGCAGTCGCTGATATATAAGTGGCGGCGGGGCGATCATAGAAGCAGCCATGGATATCGACACGAAGATCAAGGCGTATCGCTTCGTCGCCTACTCGGCTGTCGTGTTCTCGGTGATTGCCGTGCTCTCCGTCTGCATCACGCTGCCCATCGTGTACAACTACGTGCACACAGTCCGGCGACAGCTGCACAACGAGGCCATCCTCTGCAAGGTTAGCCCAGAAGGCGCATGATAGTTCCACGAGAGTAATTAGCACATCCACAAAATTTTTAGGGATCAGCAAAGGACGTGTGGGCCGATGTTCACAACCTGAAGAGGTTCCAGCAGCCGCACAACCGTACAGCTCGTCAGGTCGGCTACGGAGATGCCGAAGTGACGAATGTCGAGCCCACCAAATTGAGCAACACACCATCCTTCGATTTTGGTTGCGAAGGTTGCTGCATTCCTGGTGCGCCAGGCGCGGCCGGAGCTCCCGGCAAGCCTGGACGACCCGGAAAGCCCGGTGCGCCAGGTATGCCAGGAAACCCTGGACGTCCTCCAAAGATGCCTTGCGAGATGGTCACTCCTCCTCCATGCAAACCATGCCCACAGGGACCACCTGGCCCACCTGGACCTCCTGGTCCACCAGGAGACAACGGTCTCAACGGCGAGCAAGGACCACCCGGTGAAGACGCTGCTCCTGGAGAACAAGGACCAAAGGGTCCCCCTGGACCACCCGGAAAGCCCGGAGCACCAGGAGACGCTGGAGAACCAGGACTGCCTGCCACTTGCGAACCACCACAGGCCGGAGAGCCCGGACCAAACGGAGATCCTGGACCAGAAGGACCAGTTGGACCAAGCGGACAACCAGGAAGCGATGGTGCTCCAGGTTGGTTCTTTTTTTTGCTTATAAATTTGGCTTATTCAATTTCTTAGCGCTAGGAGAATTAGATTTACGTTTTTCTCTGCGAAAATTTCGTCGAAATCGACCAAATTGGCTGTGAACGGCCTATTTTCAAAAACACTGTTCCAGAAATTGCCCATTGAATTGATAGCTTTAAAAAATGCGAGCTGATAGCATCCTACAGCAGTCATTTGTTGCCCCTGCCATGTCTAGCCAGCGGCGAAATGTGATCGTTCGGAGCATTATGGCTTCATATGCGGATCCGTGATCGCGGACTGCGCACTTTTTCGGTTTTCTCACAATTTGTGCCTATCCAGTCCATCGCCGCAATCCAACGAGAAAAGCAAATCGTCAGCGGGGCGCGAAAACTGAAATGCACACTGGAGCGGATGATGATGGTGAGTGCTTCTAGGTCAACCCGGAGCCAAGGGATCTCCAGGACCAGACGGAAAGCCAGGAGCTGACGGCAATCCTGGCCAACCCGGACCTCAAGGACCACCCGGACAACCGGGAGAGCGCGGTATCTGCCCCAAGTACTGTGCCATCGACGGAGGAATCTTCTTCGAGGACGGCACTCGTCGCTAATTTCGAAGAGAGCACTATTTATTGCAAAAGGACAGTCTTTATAATAAAATCAGGAATGCTGACTTTACAATGTGATTCTATAAAAATGCACGCAGATACCCAGTCATTTCTAGCCAATAAGTAATCAAAAAACAAGAAATGCTGTCTCGGGGCTGGCAATGACACTTTCATTTATTATTTCTTAATTGAATATGCCTACAGGAGCATCACAAACTCAGGATTACTAATCTGCAAGAAAAAAAAACTTAGTGACTAAAAGTAAACAAACAGAAAAACAAATAAACTGATCAAAACAATCCAAAAACCCTCCTGTGGAAAGTTAGGTTCGGGAACAAGTAATTATTGCGATATTAGCTCATGTAAGAAAACACATATAAATTAAATGCAGATGAAAATGCCTTCCCCTGAATTTCCGAGAGTTTGTTCCAGCGGGTGCCAAACACATCCCAATTTCGGAACTTGTTCTGAATACGAGCTTAACAGAGCTTCATTTTCCTTGAACAACACGTCTTATCTTTTCATAATGAATCGTCTAACTACTCAAAAAGACACGGCAAACCTAAGTATGGTTGACCAAAACTAGGCAGAAGGATTGTGTTTTAGCAAATCGTAAGGAGGTCTAAGCTGCTTTTTTACGCAGAGATTGGAGGCCCATTAGTTCCTGGGAATCCAGAGGTGTTATGGCGCTGTCCGTTGATGTAGCTGAAAATTAGCGAACAATGCTACGAACCCTTAGATGTCTCTAGTGGTTACAAGACTGGTTATCCCTTCGTAGTGATTCTTCGGATCACGTGAGGTTGAGGTAATGATTAAAAATAGCATTGTGGGTAGAGATATCCGGCGGGTTCTGCCATGCCATCCATGATTCATGGATGAAAACCGCGAGCCACTTCTGACTCTAAGAAGACGACGATTTGTCCGCAGCTCCTGGTCTGTAGAGCACACGTACTGCTCAACTGCCTGGTTGGCAGAAGAACAGAAGCCATAGATAAGAAGAATTGAACGGCACAAACAAAAACAAGCCGAAAAGTTGGCCAGTTGAGTTTGTGAGAAATGACCTCTCAAAAAGTAGGACCAGAATTATTTGCTGTCCATTTTATTTACCAAAAAAGCTTGATGAAAAAAACAAAACAGTGGTTCAAGAATGGTCTTTTTTTTTGCTTTTCCGAGGAATCATGTACACCACTGTGATCAACGTCTTCTGTAGATCCCCGTCGCTCAGAAATTTCAAGAGGGATTTTGAAGCATTCCCAGTAGCTGTGAGCTGCTTTCCGTGCTGATGTATGTACCTCAAATATCGCATAAATAATTCATGAATACTTAGTTGTCCTAACAATTACCCTCCCTTTTCCTGAATTGTTAGTCAGTTCTGTGCGCAACACTACATCTTGGAGAAATATGTAGGATACCCCTGATTTCCTTAAACACTGTTTATCGCTTTCAGAATACTAATGCAATCTTCAAGACTCATTTCTCTCGAATCTCCAAATAAGGTCTGCCCTGTAGACTGTGAAATCCAAAGTTCCGACACAATAAGAGGTCACCATAGTTAAAAGCGTGTTAAGAGGCAAATCAAAAAGGGAACACTTGATGAGACTTCCCGTTGGAAACTGTTGCCTGTTCTTTCCCTTAGTGGATAAATCCCCTTTTCAAAAACAACCTTTCCTTATCCGACGTTACCTAAAAAGTATCTCCAGTACTTTTCGGTTTTCATCCTAGTCTTGAAAAATTCCATTTTGTCAATTGGCCACGTAGAGGTATTTAGAGCCGTTCTTGCGCGTTTTATTCATTTATTTCATACACTAAAGAATTGCTCCGAGAATAAGGAAAAAATACGTTGAGACAATGAAAAAAGTCAACCAAGTACTAAGGTGGAGCAACTCAAGGCAGACTAAAACAGCAAAAAAGAAGAAGCAGGAATGGGACTCTACTTGGTCTGATGATGGTAAAAATTTTTCCTTATAATTTGCTGCGAAATGTTGGAAATTTGCCAGCACTTGCCCACTGTCCAACACGATCCGTACATTCCACAGAGGAACACATGATATGCGAGCGCTTGAGACTTTCTCTGCGCAAAGAACAGACGCTTATCGCTCTCCGCTGTTCGTCAGCGAAGATGACGCTGTCGTTTGTCACCCGAACGACCAACATCTCATGCGCGAGAAATTCCGAAAACGCAAGAAATAATCGCTTCCTGGTGGGTATTCGAGGAAGAAAGACATGATTGTCGAGGAAATGTTTCGATAAGAAAATTCTCCGAAATAGAGTTTACGCGAAAGTATCGACATCGCACTTGGACTATTGGCTACCTCTGAACGTACAAGGAGGTATACGTTCGGATGAGGAATCGAGTGATGATCACTATGCATTAAGAATGTCGAGGACAGTCTCATTATGGTAACAACAATGACATGGTTCAATAAGTTCTCTTCCTAAAATATTGTGCTGTGAAATGGACCACGTTCGAGATGGGATAACATGAATTCGAGTTGGATTTGAAGCTTCTTCAAGCACAGCTTATTACTGAACATCCAGGAAGCCACATATGATTGGATACAGGCTCCACCATGATGCTAACCAACTGTAGTAAGTGGAGCGCTAAGAACTGGATACAATCCGCCGCGTCAAACCTCCCCACGTGATTTGACTCATTCGATGAGAGTCAAGTACGCTTTAGAACTTGTGGGCACACTCAGCGTCCTACTGATTTGAGTAATCTGTTGGTGGATACTAATCCATTGCGCTGTATGCTACTGCCAAACGTCGTCGTTCTCGCGGTCGATCTGCATAACTGTGCTGACCCTGAAAAACCTGAGCTAGAATTCATGAACGCGCAACCGAGTGAAACCAAGGTAGGAAACTAAGTTTCACACTGCTTCTCCTACCACTATATAGTCAATGCGATAACCAATCACGCTAACCGTCCTTGGTTTGCAAGGATAACGTTTCATGAATCCCAGCCCTGACCTACACCGAACGAGGCTTCTTCTACAGGATGCGGCAAAAGTCTTTGGACAAAAGTAATCGTTCGCTAGAACAAGAAGGAAAGAAAGTTGAAAGAAGTAATAGTTGACATATGTTTGCGACTTACTCGCAAACATAAATCCTAATTTGAGTTGCAAGGATTCTCGCTTTGCTAAGGGAACTGGCCTGGAGAACCGGAGGTGTGCCAATAACGCTGGAGCGTACAAAGTCGAGGTGGAATGCATCTCGGGCTTTCTCTGAACTTCCCGAATAGGGTACAGGTTTCTTTGGAGCCATGAGCTGTTCAATGTGTTGATAAGGTGATTTCATAAATAACTAATTAGTTCATCACTTGGTGATACCGGATTATTTAAATGTTATTACATTTTATTTTGATCGAGCCGACATATGACTGTAAAGTGCGAAATAAAGAAAAAATCGAGGAAATATAACGAAAAGTCGTGCTGATCACTGTTCATCAAATGATGCGTTTAGTACCTATATACTTGGTTGGAGGAATCCTGGTCGAAATTTAGACCTTTTTTACTTTTATCATAACTTTATCGGATAGCATACTCAGTCAACCGCAATCACCTTCTGTATAATCAAATGGAGTAAAATTATCATCGTTACCAGGAAATAAGGACTATTTTTCAAGCAGGCCACTGATCTCTTCCATCGAGAAACTCGGCTTCAATTATTTCGAATGGATCAACAAGCAGGAATTCATTCCTTTTATTTTTGGAAAATTCTCTCTTCGGTTAGAAAGCCTAAAGGAGACACATCAAATTACACTTAGAGGAGCGAGGTGAGAAGATGGAGAATCAAGGTTAAGCTGCTCTAACCCAGCTCCGTCGGTTCTTTACGTAAAAAAATGACTTGTGCAGCGCAGAGCTTTTCATCTTTTCTGTTTTTCTCTGGCCACTCAAACCAGTTTCTAGCCCTGTAGCCCTGGTCTACTCAGATAATAACCATTATACTTAGAATCGAATAAAGTATTGGATATAATCGGAATGGGTAAGTCGATTTCGAATAAATAGTGAATTTGAACACTCGAGAAAGAGGGTGCAACTGAACTCTCGAGCGGAGGAATGGGAGTCATCCAAAACGTGGTCGCTCTTACGAGGGCGGGTTGAAAAGTTTCCGGAATGACCATCAAAGAGCCAGTGTTTTCCATTTATTTCTATGCCGTTGTATAGAGAAGTCCTCCATATGAATCGATTATAAATGTCAATCCGATCTGCCAAAGAGCTTGGTCTTGACAGGTCCTTCTAGTCAGCCAACTTTGATTATCTTCAGTTAATGATGAATGCAAAATTTGAGCGGTCATTAAATCTTTCAAAATGAGGAGGAAGATCTCATGTAGACGGAATATTTCTTGGGTGTTGATTTTGGAGACCCATCGCCTAGATTTCTCATCCTTAGTTCCCTAGTTTGGATAAGCGAGGATTGCTGCACACAGGCAAATCGCTGGCCATGTGCAGGACGTCGATAAAAGCTATTGTACCAGAAAACGAGGATGAATTCTTCGATATGGATTTCGCAGACATATGGATGATCGTGCACAGAAATGAGGAGTCTTTCAGCATACTTCAGGGGCAAATAGTTCATTTTTACAGAATAAATTGATTCCAAAAAATCTTTCCGAAAGGTGTTTGCCGCATTTGCTAAAGTCCGAGTAACAGCACATTGCGAAGTGGAACTCAGCGAAAAGTTTTGAATGCTTATTTGGAAATGAGATGGTTTGAAGCCCAAGCTTCCACTGGAAATGCAGCTTTGGATCAGTACTATAGTGTGCCTACAGAAATGTAGTCAGAAGAATGGTTCCGATTCTAACAAATGGTTCCAAAAAAGAGAACACCGTTCACTGTGGTGGGAAAGTACCGGCATCTGTTTTTGCTCTGTCAAAGCCATTTCACTAACTGTCAGAAAAGGGATTACTAGATAAGAATAGTGAATATTTTCCGAAACTGGAGGAATGCCAGTTCACTGGAATTACCAGGGTAAGGAGTAGAAATAAAGCCCTGCATCTCCGCAACGGTATGGCCGCACATTCGGCCCCACCGCTAGGCATAAAATTGAAAAATAAAAGTGAAATATTTCATTCATCCTCTGACTTTTTGGCACTGGCTTGCTAACGCTTCCGTCTTTCCTCATAGCTCAGAATCTTCTCGTCCCGAAAGGAATTCGCATCGAACGACCAGTTATTCCTGACCGTATGAGGTTATACTGAGGAATTCGAAGAAGTACTTTGCAGAGAAAGAATTAAAAGCAGAAAAGAGATGAAACCAAGGGTGCTGAGCTTTGACAGAATTGAGCCGAAAAATAACCTAAAAACTGGACTTGAATTGTTTTGTTTTCATTGTCATTCCGGAAACTTTTCAACCCGCCCTCGTAGAAGATCTGTGTAAATGCATAAGAAGAGCACCGCGCTGGATTTCCTTCTTTTATTTTTCCCCTTCTTTTTTTGTGTTTTTTCCCTCCTAAAAGTCACTAATTCTGAAACACTTCGGGCGAAAATTCCACAAAAAAATTCAAAATCTGCGGCTGTGAGAGTATTTTCCATGGGGGTGTTAGAAGCGAAACAAAAGATGTGAGATGCTTCAACTCTCTCTTCTGTTTGATCGGGTCTATTCCACGTGATTGTACACGAGCGTCCTCTGCTTCACTCGAGGAGGAGCACGACGCTCGTTTAGCAACTCGTCCCATTTTATTCCCTCGTTTTATCGCTGTGTTGTTGACACTGCGAACGCGAGTGTGTCCGAGTTGCCTCCACTGTCACAGTGGCGGCCATTCAAATTAATCCAGTCTTCGGCACTCCTCATGTCCTGCTCACTGAGGCGTCGACGCTTCTCATGCGAGTCGAACGATGCCCCGCTACAAGAGGCGCTGAATGCTGGAGAGGAACATCGTGAGACCATCCCATTTCTTGTTTGACAGATGTCAGATAAGAGGTTGGCTAGGAGTACGATCGCAGAGATCGCCTAGCAGATGAGCATAGCGGATTGGGAAACGCTCGGCGAGGATGTGCTAGATCGCTTGCGTATGCGACATGTTCTAGTAATGAGAATGATCTAACGAATAAATCTAAAATACTGAAATACCAAAAAATTCAAAAAGAAGAAGCTCAACTTCTTTGTACTGCTCCTCTATACGGAAGTTGAGCAAAAAGCATATTACTTCTTCCAGTACTCATCAGTAAAGAAGGCCTAAGTCTAAGTTAGACCAACAGAACAAAAAAAAACTAAAAGAACTCAGCAATTTCTGGGATGCATGTGCTTCTCATAGGGCCATGCAGAAAAAGCAACAGAATAATCAAATTTTAGAGAATGAACAAATAACCTCGAACTTGAGTAATTAAACCTCTAACCGAGAGCAGTAAGTTACCAGAATATAGGCGTCCGTAATTTGCTCTGCTTCAGCAGTATCGCGGGGCACCAGCCAGCCAACTTTTATGGCTCACCTACTTCACTAATGCCTTAACTTGCTTCATGAAAGAAACTCCAAAAATCTAAGGTGAGAGATTCGTACGAATGTCGGCGACGGAAGGAAATGAATGATGACGCATTCCCTGACGAAGTGAAACTGAAGTTTCCGAGAGGAAGAAGAATGTCCTGTGTCCCACATAGCGATTGCAGTTGGGATATTCCCTGCTTACGGGTTTCGTCTTTCAGAATGAGGAACAGATAATGTCGGACACACAGGGACTGGTTGAGCCCTAAGGAAACACCCTTTCTCCATCCTTGAAGGTGGGTCAACGGATTGAATGCAACGGTTACAGGAACGTGGCTTTGCCATTCGATACTGAAGATGTGTCAGGTCAAAATTTTTCTTACAGTCAACGAATAAGTATTCACTGGTGTTAAATGTTCAGGATAAAGGCTGTGAGTATGGATAAGTGAGAATTCCTCAGTGGACACGAATTTTAATTTTTCAATCAGAGCTTTTCTCCTGGAGATTGTCCTGTCCATTCCAAGTCAAGTAATCAGAAATAACTGGTTTAGCTCACCATTCCATCGACAAATTCCATACGCTGAAGTCCAAATCGTCCACCATTGCCAAGTTTGACCTTTGAGGGTAAACTCTCCCAGAGACGTTGTGCAAAGTTTGTCCTACACTGTACCTATCGGAGCTAATTTATGCCTAGACCCTGGAAGTTCAGGTAAGTTCGATTAGGATGTTGGACTTTGTGGATATTTCCCCACCGAATAGAGCTCGGATTCGGGGATTTTGTCCAAGCAATACGAAGCTCACTCTCAACTCGTATGTGATGCTTCAGGTCACAGTCATAACTCTCCTTGGATCATCTACATGACTCATCCACGGATTCCATGGAATAAAACACGTTTTGGCTACTGGGCGACTTCGTGTGACCTGCTAATTAGGAGCTTATACAGGATTTCTAGACAAATTTGTTTCTTCCTGGTTTGGCAATGTAGAAAAGAGGTAACCGCTACCTACTGATGAAGTATGTGTCTCTGAAGGCCAAACGAAGACATTGACAAGGTTCTTCGTAAGGAAGTACGTAAATCAGATCTGTGCATAAATGTATTTTGCCAAGCTTGCACATGAATAAGGAAAATTTTCAAAACAATTCTAATTTTCACATCAAAACTAAAACGAACAAACTTTCTTTTTCTATTCAGAGCTGGAAAGCTCTCTCGTCCGCGAGATAGTTTTAATAGATTCATATAGGCGCAGCGAGATTCCCATTATAATTTCCATTCGTATACTATGCGCGCGCGTGGATCACAGTCCAGCTCATTTACCTAATCCCTTGTACTTTTTGCAGGGTATGCACAAAAGCATAGAAAAATAGGTATAAATGCACATAAATTCAAGGGCATACAATATTTAGGCGGTCAGAATGCATGAGAATAAATATAAATACTCATAAATACAGCATTTATATGTCTCAGTTCATGTTCTCCCTGTTGCCCTCCTCAGGACCCAGATCCGCGGTCGCCCAAAAGATACGTTCGATCCTATCGAGAGTGATCCGGCGGACCCTTGTCGAGTGGCCAGCATAAGGCGTGTTTTCTCCCTCGGCCTAAATCGAGTCATTTGCCCCTGTTGTTGTTATCTCAATTACGTGGCACTTGATGCGTCCAGCTAACAACGTATTACCAGTTTTGAGCGCTCGCTCGGCCGGTTTTCACAGCATCCTTAAAAGGAGGCGGCTGTCAGCTGTCGCTCGCGCCCCGCCGAAAGCACCATGGACCTCGAAACGAGGGTCAAAGCCTACCGCTTCGTGGCCTACTCGGCTGTCACCTTTTCTGTCGTCGCTGTACTTTCTGTGTGTGTCACACTGCCGATGGTCTACAACTATGTGCACCATGTGAAGAGAAACATGCAGAATGAGATCGTCTTCTGCAGGGTTAGTGAGGCTTGCTTCGCCTGTCCCACTGTTTCGACCTTTTTGACCTTATTTGAACTCCTCTATCTCTCATCGATCAGGAAATCCTCTCTAAAATATCATTACCTTTGCAGGGCGCAGCAAAGGACATTTGGTGGGAAGTGCGCGAGCTGAAATCGGCAGCTCAGCCGAGGAACAGAACGGCTCGTGAGGCTGCCTACAGGGACGCCGCAGTCTCAGCAGGAAAAGGAGGAGGCAACTGCGAAGCCTGCTGCGTAGCAGGACCGGCAGGACCCGCAGGAACGCCCGGACAGCCCGGGAAACCGGGAAAACCCGGCGCACCAGGATTGCCAGGACACCCAGGGAAACCTCCAGTACAGCCGTGCGAGGCCATATCGCCTCCACCATGCAAGCCGTGCCCAGCAGGACCTCCAGGACTTGCTGGACCCCCTGGTCCACCCGGAGACGCCGGAGAGCCTGGAAAACCTGGACAACAGGGAAGTGCTGCTGCTCCCGGAGAACCGGGTCCGAAAGGACCTCCAGGACCGCCTGGTAACGATGGAGCACCCGGAGCTCCAGGAGAGCCAGGAACACCCGCACCATCAGAACCACTGGTACCTGGAGAGCCTGGACCAGCAGGCGCCGCCGGACCGCCCGGTCCAGCTGGACCCGACGGGCAACCCGGACCCCCCGGTGGTCCTGGAAGCCCTGGACCGAAAGGACCACCCGGTGGCGCGGGTCAACCTGGAGCCGACGGCAAACCTGGCGCTCCAGGTCAACCAGGACCCCCTGGAGGACAAGGTGAGAAGGGAATCTGCCCGAAGTACTGCGCCATCGATGGAGGAGTTTTCTTCGAAGACGGAACCCGGCGCTAAAGAACGATCTGACCCAGTCAATAAAGAGTTTCTTAAACATTGTCGTACTGCCAGCAGAATAGCAAAACAGAATAAGTACATTTTGAAAACCGTGAATTTTTTTATGCATGTCCATTGACTTCTCACATTCAGTGATTGACAAGATAACAGTCAGGAACGACGTACCTAGGGAAATTAGTTGTTGCATGAGAATATGTACTGGTGACCAATATTTACACACAAACAAATTTTCTTTTGCAGTTGTGCTGATGGTCCCGTTTGATGGTGAGCAAAGGCGATTAAATCACAAAAAGCAAAATAATTAGGGAAAAATTCCTCGGTCGTAGCCCTAGTCTAGCGATCTACCCATTAGTGTGTTTGAAGCAAGTAGAGAATTCCTCATGATATCTGCTTTGTAAACTGAAATTGGAACTGGCTAAGATGACATGTCGCTCGCTATTAGTGCCAAGACCACCCCATAAGGGCAAAATCTTGTTGATCAGATAAATATAGGGCCTGAGTTACGTTAACATTGCCTTTGGGGAATCCGACTTCGTGCACTGTGGAAAAAATTAGCAGATTCATTGGTTTTTTTAAAACGAATGTTTCTCAATATATAGATAAATAAATGGAACATTAAGAATTAGAAAAGTTCAACTCTTCGCGGACCACGTGGTGCACATGGTGCATCACGACCATTCGTCCCATTTTGAGCTTGTGGTGGATATAGCACGTCATGTTATGCTTTTATGTTAAAAATTGCATTCTTTCCCGATGCCCCTTTTCCAGGACTACATCATTGGATAGAAAAAACATAGGATCACATTACCTGAAAGGAGCTGAAATATTAATTTGCCACCCATGCAAAAATGGGCTCGATCCACGATGCGTTAATTATAGTTTCGACACCCCTCCTAGAACTACGTAGGGGATTGAAGAGTAGGATTAAACAAGAATACATGATTTAGGATATTCTCCGCTCAGGAACGTTGTGTACCTGGCACACATCCAGACTGACATTATTTCAACGCAGTGGGCCCAAGCTCTACGTTGTACATGGCTCTTACTTATTACACAGTTTAACGGAAGGCTACACCTTCTATTACCTCTAAACCTCATAAGAATACACTGCTTAGAAAGAAGGGTTGGGTATTGCGAAGATGGCAACCATCGCTTTACATGGCGGGACAACTGAGATACAAGGAAGTGCAGAGAATTCGTACATAAAGATGGGAGAGGACCTTAAGTTATTGGACAGCTTATCTCTGTGCAATAGACATATGTTCTCTGATAATCTAAGTCTCTTTTGAAAATGGTGGATCTGAATTATTTCTTGATTACAAACACGTCTTGGAAACTTGAGGCGTAGCCAAAAAATCCAGCGCTAAACTGTACTGCAGATTTCCAGCACCGTCAAAGGTGTTGATTCAGCCCGCATTTTCCGAGCAGAACTGTGGGAAATACAGCTTTGGACAATGGTTTTTAGGGGGACGCCTCGTGTTCTTGATGACAACTATGGAACGATTATGTCAAATACACGCAATATGTATTAGTGCTGATGAGAGCAGAGCAAGAGGCTGTTCCAAAAATTGCTCAGATGAGAAAATCAAGCCCTAGATCCCGACTGGTCACAATTGGTCTATATCTTGCCCAATCATGAACTACCACAGCCATAGCGAAGCATTTTTAATCTAGTTTCGGATCACATACAACTATTATCAATATCCTCTTTTTTTAGGGGGGAAATTTTCACAGGAGTAAAATGGGTTAAATTCTGTTATTGCTGGAGCATGGAACAGCCAAAGCTTTTCGGTCCCCTATTTGGTGTAAACCGTTCTCGTGGGAAATCGTGAACTAATCCACAAAGAGCACTCCTAGTGCTTTTCAATTTCACAAACAGGAGAGCTCTCCTTCAAGAATCTGTTGATTTTGTGGGTCACAATGTCAGAACGACCCAAATTTTTCGGAAAATGTTCCAAGGACAACTGCTCCATAGCTTCCCGCAGAATCCGGCTTTGCCTCGGAAATACTCCGAAGCTTCCTTCACTCAGAAAATGAAATATCACGACACAAAATGAATTTTTGGTGAAAAATAGTTGACCAAACGTAGCACAAAACCCTATGCCCGTATCTCCTAACAAACCTGAAAACGATAGTTGTCACTGGATGGAGGAATGGCTGTGTATGTACAAGTCACATGATGCCTTATCAACCTCAACAACATGCATCACAGAGATTTTCTGAATTCTCGGCCCTCGTGCAGTGCAGTTGTCAAATGTTTTGTCCACTCTCCGGAGAAGCCAAAAGAGATACTCACAATCCAACAGTAGTTTCCTAGAGCGCATGAATTCTACATCTTGCAGCTAAACTTTCAGTTCATTATCCCATCTAATCTAGGTTTCATAGTTTTTAAGTGTCAACCTATATGACGCTTGCCACATTTTCTCGAACTTCTACTAAGACACGCTTTAAAAAATTGGGTCCTCAATTTCGAAAGTTTTCACATGTACCATCGTTCTCGGCAGCTCACTCAGGGTTAACGGCATAGAAACCTTGAAAATGACTTCTGAGATGTGACTGTCTTCGCAATGAAAAGAGCTCGTTCGACATTTGCTTTCCTTTCTATACTACTTGGAGATGTTTGCAGCGAAATTCAATGGAGATTACCATGAGCGCTGGCTTTAAACGTAGTTAAACGTAGGTGAAATTGCAATTCAAGCAAATGCTTAGCACACTTTACCGGATCTGATATAGAGAATATTTAGTCATAATCGATCCTACGTCCTTTCCGACCCTCCCAAGACTCGATCGAGGTTTGTTTTGCGTTTCATAAGTGCGAATTCCATTTCATAAGACCACAAGCTAAGCGAATTAAAGTTCCTGAATAGGAAATGCAAGCGTAAGAAAAGCATTTTCGAACACCATGGGCCAAATGCTCAAGTACTACGAAATGGGTGCAGAGGCTGAGAAAAAGAGGCTCGGCTCGGTTCATGTTGGCGCCTAATATAATATTTATTATTAAATGATAAATAATTTAGAGAACAGCGGCGACCACAGCAACATAACACTTTATTCGAATTATCCACACGACTTCATCGCCTGACTCCATCCTCGAAAAAGACACCGCCATCGATAGCGCAGTACTTCGGACAGATTCCTCGCTCCCCAGACTGACCCGGTGGCCCCGGAGGGCCGGGCGATCCAGGTGGTCCGTCGTCGCCCGGGAATCCATTCTGTCCAGGAGGTCCTTTGGGACCAGGAGCACCGGGAGGTCCATCTGCTCCAGGTTGGCCGGGTTCTCCTGGTGGTCCTGGTTGACCACGTTCTCCTGGTGGGCCTGGGGGTCCCGGAACCGAAAGTTCGTCTGGTGCGTTAGTACCTGCATAATAATGAGAGAGGTTGTTGGGAAATTTAAAGAAAAGTACATGGCTCACTTCTCACCAAAAGCTAAAGATCCGAGTAACTAGAAAAGTTACCTGGTTTACCATCCGTTCCTGGTTCACCAGGCTGTCCCGGTTCTCCTGGGCTGCCAGGAGGGCCAGGTGGTCCCGGAGCTCCATCTTCTCCTGGACGCCCAGGTGTTCCATCCGCTCCAGGTTCACCAGGTGGTCCTTGGGGACCAGGCTTTCCCGGCGGTCCAGCTGGACACTGAGGGCATGGCGGAGCAGTGATCGGCTCGCAAGGCTGCTGCGGTGGTCTGCCTGGATTGCCGGGCATTCCGGGCGACCCAGGTCTGCCTGGTTTTCCTGGTTTTCCAGGGACTCCGATGATTCCGGGCGGTCCTGGAAGACAGCAGTTCTCGCAGTTGCCAACACTGGACAGTACGTCTTCAGCGCCGAACTCCAGCTCGACACGAGTCTTCGTTACGGTGCCATTCGCATAGGCATGCCTTGCCGTTCGATTGCGTCCGTATGGAATGCTTTTGATATCCTGCACCTCCTGCCAGATATCCTTCGCGGAATTCTTAAAGTGTACACATGAGACTCTATGACGTGTGAATCACAGAAAAACTTCATACTAAATACACAGTTGATCCCCTGGAATGTTTCATTCAAAGCTCATTGTTAAGAATATGTTCTTCCGTTCAAAAGTACCAGGAGTTTTCTGAGCGTAGACTCAATAGGCTTCTATCATTTGGATTTATAGCCCCATCATTGATATGAAGAAAATATTGAGAAGGCTCACGGAGCAAAAGGGTGAGTGAGCGGCAGAATGGAAGTATGGGTACCGAGCTCCGAGTCTACTAACAATTCATTACTCCTTTATCATAATAATACGGATTTTTCCGGGTAATTCATCAATATAGACTTTCTGGAACCCTAGACCAGGGACATCGATGCCCCTCATTCCCTCGTGTAAGTACTGCCACTTTTTTAGAGTTTTAGACATTTCTTACGGCTTTTTCATAACATGAGATCATGTCCATCTTCACCGTGTTCCTATTTGGGAAAGGCTTCCGAATATGCAAGTAGGTGGTGATACTTCAAATTTGTGGACATCTACATGCTTTCAAAAACTGCAGTCTCATCGGCCTCTCATTTTCTCCTGGAGACTCATTTCGCTTCCTCATTAAGCAAAAGTGGCCATATTCTTATAATAGTATTGAACTTGTGCAAGTCGTGCAGGAATTTTCGCCGACCATCGCCAATCTATTCTTTCCTGTTCTCTACCCCTTTCTAGACAAAAGTAGATTTCCTTCGTACATCGGTCACAAGAGATGACAGCGAATTCATTTACAAGGCATGCACTGTAGGGATACGGTAGCTTATTAGACAAACTGTCGGAAGAACCGCAGCAGAAAGAGATCTCGATCATTTGCTTACGTAGCGAGAAGAGCGACAAGTGACCTGGGGTTCTTCCGAACAGCTGCTGCGGTCCTTCCGAACCAGTCCTGTAGGAATCGAAATTCGGAAGGACCGCAACAGAAAACATTCTGCTGTGGTCCTTCCGAATCTTTTTATCTCTGCACCTCTCGCTTCTTAACCACATGATCGAGACCTCTTTCTGCTGCGGCCCTTCCGACCTTTCTTCTCAGATAAATACGATCATTGAATCTTTATTATAACACAACCGTCATTTTGCCCTAACAGTTAATTATTTGTTTCAGATTTTTTTGAGTGGTCGATATTTAGAACGGCTTGGTTTCTGAGATTTCTCAATAGCCGATGTTTCGAATGACTCGAAAACTATGAGTCAAAATCCAATTTCCTCCAAAACTTGACTAGGTTTGACTCTTGAACTACGAGGTACAAGCCTTTCCGGAGTTACCGTTGATATTAATACCATCGACTCACCCGACAGAAGTTAATTTCTCCGTTCAGACTATCCTTCACATGGCTAACGTACTTGTAAACGAGCGGTAGGGTAATGCAGACGGCGAGAACGGAAAGCACGGATAGCGCGACGGCTGCGTAGGCGACGAGGCGAAACGTCTTCACCTTCAAACAATCCGAGATATAACAGGGGGAGCATCCAGCCCATAGACGAAACTCACCTTCGTCTCCAGGTCCATCGCGTGCTCCAACGAAACAGCATGAACCAACTCGCAAGATTTATATGAGGGAAAGAAACCGGACGCATGACAGAGTGGCCCGGTAACTGGCGAGTGGCTCGCGTGTCGCTAATGGGCATAAAATGTTTGCGTCGGATGCATCCGGACGCAATTACACGAGAGACCCATCAGATCATCGGGGTCAGTCGAGTGCCCAAAAACACCTCAAGAGCAAGGACCGCAATGAAGTCGCAGGTTACCCTACACACCCTGACGTTCTACTGCTCTTCGGAGAAGGCGAATAATCTCATCGATAAGTTACCTGTATTGAGAACAATAATAAAATAAGGGAGCCTAAAATCCTATAGACATAGTAATGAAATATCAAATATTTTAATTTTATAAAAATATAGTAATGTATCAGATGAACGTAAAATTTAAATTGAAAAATCCATCAAAATGTAATAGTAATGCAAAGCCCCTGATTTGAACCATTGGCAGTTAAGAATGGCTAAAACTTCCAATGAAACTTGATTTGAAGGTGTGATCAATTAGGCTCCTAAGATATCAGGAATCCGTCCCTAGGCAATAATACGGCGTTAGATATAAATCCATTTGTTGAGAAAAAGTCGATTTTGGTGAAAATTCCATCACCAGAAGTCACACTGTAGTTGAGCGTGAGCATAATGAAATCAGCAATTTTTGGTTTTTTTTTTTTTGAGAGAGAAAAAAATCTCATAGAAATTAGCAGACGCTATGGAAGTTGTGCATATTAAGTGATTCTATCCATCCCTAATGAGTAGCTACACTGCTTGCCAAATCCAAAAATTTCAAACTTGACTTTAAAAAAATTTTCTCAGGAAACCTAGAAATCATGTTTTACATTGGCATGCATGGGTTCAGCATGGGATTGAGAAAATCGTAGGTTTTTCGTAGCGTTTGCAACGGATTTGCATCGGATTTTGGAGACACATGGGTTTTGCATGAACTTGACCGTTGCTGCTGTAGAACTATTGATTTAAAAAAAGAGTTTTGCACGAACACGCATGTCTTAATTATGGGCTTAGCATCTTTCAATCTCATGTAAAACGCGGTTGCTAGGTTTCCTATGTATGAATAAAAGTTCGGAAGGTGAGTTCTTCTTTGGCCAGTACTGTATTTCTAGTATAAAAATGCTAAAATAATAATATACATGGTCCGTCCTCCAGATAAGTTAGGGAGCACCCTCTAAGCTCGTGAAATCATCTGGACTGTCACTCCAATCTTTTCAAAATCGAACTCAATTCCCAATCAAGTATCGAACTCATGCGGGGAGGGTCGTTGTTACCTCTAAATTCGGATTGCGAGCTGAACCTAACCTGCTGGGGACAAACAGCTCTCCACAGAGGAGCAAACCGTTCGTACAGAGCATCCCAATACCACCGCTCTGCCTGGTCAGTCATTTGTTTGATTTTCATTCATCGATCACTGTCGGCTGACGTGACTCGCAACCTGCGCCTCCTATTTCAGTCCATCGCAGACCCTCGACTTCCCTGCTTCACAACAGAACTGGATTAACTATTTTCGGGAGGAAAATTCTCCTAGTTCCTCCACGGGTGAGTGAGTTTATTTTTGCTTCTTCTCGGTTTGTTCGTGTTGGGGTTTTTTTGTGTCTAAGCGCCTACTTTTCCGTAATTTCCTCCATTCCGAGAAGAAAGCACAGCTACTGATCGTTGTCCCACCCAGTTGCCCTAAATGTTGCACGACCTTGAAGTAATGAAATGTCCTCGGTGCGGACAATGTGGTGAAGCCCTGAAAAAAAGGTTATTTCATCAACTGGGTAAAATATACGAACGTTAAGCGTAGTGTGACTGGAGTTCACTCGTAATGTGCATTAATTGCTAGTTCGCGTTCGCT
>KN726635.1:45806-59361 GCA_000816745.1 Ancylostoma duodenale
CATTTAAATAAATAAATAAATAAATAGGTAAAATTAACAATGTAAGGTCAAAAGGACAACGATAGCGAAAAAAAATGATAGGAATAAAATTTAATCGAGACCTATGCACGTATGACATGTACAGGGTGGTCCACATGAAATGTGACACAAAAAACTACCCACAACATTGCACTAATCCATTCAAATAAGGAAAATTTACCATCATTCAATAGATATAGAAATTCTACATAAGATCTCACACATCACATTCAAGGTGACCACCTACAGCTTCAACCAAAGCGTCTAATCTCTCCCGGAAATTTTTGAAAATGCGCGCGGGTACTTCCTTCGTTCCTTGCCTTCACCAAGCCTCTTTTAAGCACATCCAGTGACATGCTTTTAAAAGAGTCGACTTTCTTCTCCAAGATCGACTAGATAGCAAAACCCAAAGTATTGAGATCGGGCGAGTTTAACGGCAAAACTTCATTCGTTCAGAAATCCGAAGATTGGTCTCACACTATTCCATTGTTTTCCTCGTACCGTAGGCAGGCGTCCAATGTTACTGGAAGATCCCGTCTAAGCCCTCTGTGTTTTCTTTGGTTCGGGAAATTAACGCATCTTTCAAGAGAAAGAATTTTCGATCGTCCGTCACCCTTCATGTGGACCACCCTGTATTAGCTCGGGCACAGGCACAGACAAGTCTACTGTGGCTTCCCGGTACGCTGAATATGAATATGATAACTATTTTGTACGAAATGTTGATTTATTGATTTTATTGACTTTTCGGTGTTCTACCACATGGAGAGGTGAGGACAAGTCTACTGGAGTTCGTCAAAACGCTGAATACTAATATGACTACAATTTTGCAAGAATCGATTCAGTGTCATCGAAATAACTTTGTTGACTTTTCGCTTAAAGGTCGGTGGAAGAGGGTCACTTGAGCTTTACTTGTATACTGATCACCAGAATTATGGGCATTTTTATAAATTTATCAGCAGTAGCAATTATCCTCAGCAGTGTGAAGTAGCCGGGGTAGTAAAATACCCGAGCGAAGCCGGGTCTACCGTCTAGTCTTATATTTAAAAAAGCAGGCATTTTGAACATTCCATTTAAATATCGTTATTTGTTACCTTTTTTGTGTCACCAAATAGCGTACGTTTTCGTGGAAATAGAGTTTCTTGGACAGCAATACCTCCCAGCCATCTGTATAACAGAAGAATTTCCAATGAAATAAGGCGCAAAGTCTGTCTGGTGCGAAAGACAGGCCTCAGAGACTCGCATCATGTTGAAACGAAATTTCAATGGATTCCCCGCTCAGTTCTCATTGAACAAATTCAATCTTCCCACCTCTTACCTCCGACCCCTTCCTCTCAAGGGAAGGCCCTGGAATGAATGATTGTGAATGAATAATTATGGTTTCGATAAACAGGTGGTGCTTCATTTCACAAATATTGTCTGGCGGAGCCGGTCACTCGTATGGAGGATCTCCGTGGAAGACCATCGCATCGCAGCTGCACCTACAGTATCGCAATGGTACGTACATAAATGGACTAACTCATGTCTCCGTACAGGACTCGCCCGGACGTGCCCTCATTTATCTCCCAGGACTGCAGAGCGGAAGTCGGGCCGAAGGCGTCGAGAAGCATTGGCACCAGCAGCAGCATAGCGGGCGTGATATTTGTTGTTTCGGTTGTTTTATATGCGGACTGCGAGTGTTGGCACAGGCCTGCCTGGACAAGGAGAGGCGTCAGACGTCACGGAAGCGGCCATTGTTCCACACAATAGTGAGACTTCGGGCACATCCAGGCATAGGACTGTTTTTCTGAAAGCCTATCTCATAGACGTACTCATGGGAGCTCGTACTGATCCAGCTCCAGCTTATCTGGATGGAATCCGATGTCAGACATGAGTGGAAGACAAGTCTGCGTTCATAATGATTTCCCTCATGCCGTGACAAACACGTCAGGAGGGAGGCTCGAGAAGGGGCGTCGTCATATTGGTCATTCAAGAGTAGTGAGAGATTTTTAGTCATGGAAGCGTTGTGTTAAACTCTGGCCACTCCTCCTTCCTTGTAAAACAAGGGCTACTCCTAACTATGGCCAAACACATTGGCTCCCTATGGCATAGGGCCACATTGCGCCGGAACCTGACTAAATATTATTTCACACAAATTGCTGTAACTTGAGGAGCATTCGGCTGAGCTAGCTAGTTTTGCCCAGCCTACTGTTATGTTGAACAGAAACGTCCAGAACCAAAACCCAAACATTTTCACAGTATGAGAATATTTTCTTCTGTCCAAAGGCCTCAGATCCTAAGAATCTTTCCATTCTATAGATCCCATCCGATGAAGGAAATTTGTACTAGTCGCGTGCGGCAACCGCACATCAGTCGCGCGCATCCATTTGCGAAGGATTTCTCATGAAGACCGGTCAACGCGGCATGCAAATCCTAAATGAAGAAAACGCGTGGCCGCCGCGACGACGTAAACGCGTGCGTCTGAGCTGCGACTGCGATGCGACTGGGCCCTATTCTGTTATTGCCATATAGACGCATACGCATCACCCGCACGCATCCAGTATAAATTGCCCTATAGCCAAATTATCATTACCCAATGAACAAAATTTCCGAGTGCAGTTGAATTCACTGCTATGCACTCGGAAGAAAGAGCACTTTGACTTTCATCAGATCTTCAAATTTCATCTGGATAGCTTAATTCGTATTTGAGTCTCAGAAGAAAAAAATCGCTTTCAACAGTACCACTCATTATATCTTTTTGACCTCTACTTTATGTGGAAAGCATCGCTGTCTTACTTCTTCACTTGCTTTCCTCTGCTACTCCTCCGACGAAGTCCACAAAGTCCTGAGGAATGAAAACGAATTCCTCTCGCTGTACGTAGACAATGTCAACAGAATGCCAGATGACCGTCGCATTTCAAAATTGGATATGCTACCTAGAGCATGTCGTTACCCATTTCGCTCGTGCTTTGCTCCGCAGAAAAATCACCAAGATCAATGGATTAAAAAATAATTACCTGCAAACCTAAAAATAGAAATAATAAAAAAAACCAATCCATCTTCAAATTGGATTTAAGCATTAAGCCAATTTTTAGAAAAAAAATCAATATATCTGATTTGGTAGGTTTAAAGAACAGTTTTCCGATGGAATAGCATAGGCGTCATTGATAAGGCAAGCAGAAAATATTCGATACGAATTTGTGGAAAAAGAAACCTTCGAAGCAAAGCGGGATATCATCTCCTCAAAAAAAAATTAATGGCAAGATTTGCCAAGTACTCGATTTTAATGAGAAAAAAATCGCCAGCAAAAATGCTATTATTTTTACAAATTAAAAGCAAATTCTTGCTGATATTTTGATTTT
This sequence comes from Ancylostoma duodenale, assembly GCA_000816745.1. Classification (NCBI taxonomy): domain Eukaryota; kingdom Metazoa; phylum Nematoda; class Chromadorea; order Rhabditida; family Ancylostomatidae; genus Ancylostoma; species Ancylostoma duodenale. The sequence goes on from KN726635.1 coordinate 49,163, forward strand.
TCTTTTCAACAGAGGAGGATGCCCGGCTCAGTAGTATTTTTCAGATACAATCGCTCAACCAATGTCTAGTCTCAAACAGGCGACTACTATACTGCAGGACTCATGACGTAAGGGTTCCAGTTTGAGGCTTTACTTACAATTAGACAACTGCGGCGAAGTAGCACCATGTCAAAAGTATCTCGTCTTGCTTTCAAATGCTGGGTAGCTGCTGTCGGAGGAAAATAAAAGATTTGGAAAAATTTAAAAGCAGCATTCAACTAGTAGCTGATTGGAACCATCAGTAGTTGCCATTCACATCGAGTGGAAATTCTTACTGGCATCATGTCCTTCGGTAATCCTTCCCCAGCAGTTCTCAAAACGTTGAAGCGCGGTGCAGGATTGATGTCAACTACTCCCGGCTTACTCTGGATTAACTTTTTTATAAGAACTGCGACTCGGCTCTTAGTACATCGAAGCCAAGGGAAGTCAGCTCAAGCGACACATTCACTTCGGAATTTTTCAGAGAACTCATTCTTTGTAGTATTTTGTGCTGAAGAAGATCCGTCCGAGAAACTTTATGTGTACGTTATGCGAAAGATTTATATGTAAACTTAGTAGGGTATAAATGGGTCCATGCCTATTATACTCCAGCGAAATGGACCGGCTCGCATTACCTATTTGGAAATGAAATGTGTGGATGAGCAGACAAGCACGAAGGCTACACCCACAATATGCAACGCAACGGATGGCGAAATAGACGACACCAATTTTCTCCAAGGAAAGAAATCGAAAACACACAACTACCACAACCCGACCGTAATCTTCGCACGCTTCCACACGGGACCAGCAGCTTTTGAACAGCCCGCGTTTGCGCCACGTCGCGCTTGAGTATAAGCACAGCCAATGCGGCGTAGGAGATGGTGAGAAGCGTGCGGAATCGCCAACAATTTCCCTAGAGCCTTGTGTAGACTGCAAGAAGGTGTAACAATCGGGTTTCACAGAGTAGGTAGTGTCTTTACAACAAATACTAATTAGACGTCTTTAAACGGCAACTAGTACGAGATTGACGCTTCTTCTTCCTCTAATAATTCTTCTAATAAGCAAAGGAACGTCCGTCTATGGTAAATCGCCCCAGCAACGACGACTGCACCGCTCAGACAATTGTAGCGGCCGGCCCGCGCACCCACTAGCGGCCGGGCTATCGCCGCCACCGCCGCCCGGCCGCTAAATGCGCGCGGGTCGGCCGTTACTAGGCCGCCGCTCGGCCTGTACGGGGCCGCTGCTCGGCCGGTATGGTGATGAAATCGATCGATTTGCGCTCGGAAATGCATCCGTCCTTGGGATTTTCTGTCTTTCTTGATCTACTGCGAGCGAATTCTATAATGTGCAATAGTTTATTATAGCAAAAATCCCACACACATATATAACTTTATATTTTTAAAAGGAATTCATGAATCGAAAGAAATAAGAAAAAGTGATACGAATCCGTGCTCTTACAATAGGAAAACAAACAATAAGACTGACAACTAGCAAACTTTCAATACATTAGTGTACATTTTCGACTTCAACAAAGTAAGCTTCGTTTGTTCAAGTGCAATCATAAAAAGACAAGAAAGCAAAACAGTGACATAAATGGATTCAGCATTTGCAAAACCAAATAGAAGTAGAGGTGTTCATAGTCGAGCTCTGTTCCACTTGTCTTCTTCCTGTAGCAGAGTTAGAGCGTTAGAGCCACACCATGGTTGTAAAAGTGAAGTTAATTATCATATTTACGGCTGTATCACCTGAAAATTTACGAGAAACAGTGGTTAATAACGCCATTTAAGCAACAGAATAATACAAGTAAGTAAAGGCACATTGGAAGCACTCATATTTATTTTCCCACAGATTCCCACAGATTCTATCCTTTGACTTTCCATTATTACTACTGACATTCACTACTCCATCGATAAGTTTAGTCGCTGAATGTTAATCGAATCCTCCTTTCACTTCCTCATTCATCTAGTCAACATCATCCATCTGCAGAATTGAATGGTGAAAAAGAAGAAAGCACGACAATATCGGACGACATCTGAAACTCTTGTAATATCCTCTGGATCGTAACCTGGAACATTTCGAAAACATTCTAACAAATCGAATTCTAAAGTGTTCGAACTTCACAGGAACAAAATGGTTAAACAATTCATCAATGACAAAAAAAAAACAAGAAAAACTGAAGCGATGACGAAGAAGAGCACCATCTTTTCTAGTGCGATTTCACGTAAGGGAAGCGTTTTACGTGATAATGCACAATTTTCATGGCCGCGCGGGTGACTTGGCGCGAATCCAAGGGCCGCCGCTCGGCCGCTAATGGCGTGGGTAGCTTGCGGCCGGGCGGCGGCCCATAAAATTAGGGCCGCTTCCCGGCCGCTCGGCTCGGAAGGCGCGCGGGCCGTTCCCCCCAATTGTCTGAGCGCATGAACCCCTTCGTAAACATTCGGCGCTCCAATCACAATCGGCTGCACCCTTCAAACATTTCCGCGGGAACGTTTAAATATTTACAGCTTGAAGAAAGAATTGCGAAGTTTTTGAGATAACTTCCATTTGTAGTATTTAGTTCAGTCTGCTTGTTCTTTTCCATGCTCGTATTTATGCATAAAGCTACAGTGACATCTATTCAAAAGCGATGGTTGTTCAGATGCTATCACTTCGGCTCTGAACTCGAGATTCTCGTAGTCTGAGTGGAGTCTGTTTTTGGTAGTGCCTCTATTTAGTAGTATTCGCATCTTTTCCTTACTAACATGGCTTTTTCGACAGGACCTATTTTTTCCTCACAACTACCTGGGGCAAGTCTACTCCTATTAAAAATCTTCTAAGTGGAGTACACACACAGAGAGTCAGTTTTACTCTTTGTGTGTGTACTCCACTTAGAAGATATTAATCAGTGCGCTATTGCACAGGGTCGCACAGCTAGTTTTTGAACACCTCTTGAAGCTACACTATCGAACGATTGTGCTGTGTGTACAATCTGTTGTGCATCCATTCCTGGAGCTGGATGTATCATTGAGATTACCCATGGTTAACGTGTTGACTTAACGATGGGTAAGTTTGTGCGCGCTTGCCCTGGATAATCTCAATGAAGAAAACTTCATAATGAATGATCAACAAGAAAGAGATATGAAAGCCTCGGCGTTTCGTGCAGTTTGACTCCAAATCTTGCTACTGTGCTCCCTTTGGGTGATAACTTTTTTTCTCATGGACCCTTGTGAATATCATACATTTTCCCACATTTCTGCCTTCTACGTTATCTTTTCGCCTATCTTTCCTGGTGAAATTGACCATAATTATATGTTCCCATTGTGGCGCTCCGAGCGACAGTAACTTTTCTGCTACCTTTGCTACTTTGTGTGAGCTATTTTTTTGTGTTCAGGACAACGGCGTGAGAAGGATGGACAAAATTCCTCTGAAAGAAGTGCCAGAGAAAATTATCGATAAAGAACGTGGAATAACGTATATCAGAGGAAAATTCCTTGGCAAGGGTGGTTTTGCAAGGTGTTACGAGCTCACCAACTCCTCCACAAATGAGGTTTTTGCTGGAAAAATCGTCTCGAAGACGTTACTCATTAAGCCGTATCAACGGGAAAAGGTTACGTCTAACTTTCCTTTTTTGCGTTATCTTTTACTGGTTTAATTGAATTTTCCCTTGCAGATGACTCAAGAAGTGCAGATCCATCGTAGCTTGAGCCATCCTCATGTTGTGCAGCTCTATAGTTTCTTTGAAGACGCTGATAATGTTTATATTACTCTGGAACTTTGTCCACGACGATCATTAATGGAGCTGCATAAGAGAAGAAGGGCAGTTACAGAACCGGAAGCTCGTTTCTTCACACATCAGGTTTGTGTGTATTCTCTCTTAGATGTAGATGCTTGAGCTTATTGCTTATTTGTTAGGTGTGTTTGGCTGTCGACTACCTGCATGACAAGAAGGTGATCCATCGTGACCTCAAACTGGGCAATTTGTTTCTCAACGGGGAACTACAAGTGAGATTTCGCTGTGCACTTCTTCACTTCTCTAGCTATTCACATTCATGTTCTTACAAACATTGGAAATTAGATAGGTCCTTCTATTTCTTAATAGTATAGGTGAAAATTGGTGATTTTGGACTGGCCACTACCGTTGATATTGAAGGCGAACGGAAGAAAACACTGTGTGGCACCCCCAACTACATTGCTCGTAAGTTTTACAGTTGGCCTTACATAACTGTGGTTTATACCAGAAATTGTTAGGAGCTTCATGTGGAATTAATTGGCCCATTCCTGCAATGCAAAAAAAAAGCTTTTTTTAAAATATTATATGCTGAAGAAACATAGAGATAGCTAGTTCTGTAGAATGTCCTACTTTAAAAGTCCGGATTGCGTGATCAAAATGAACAGAGTGAAAGCGAGACAATATTTTTTTAAAGAAATTTTCTATAACGTTCTCTACTCCACACTAGAGACGGTTCTTTGGCTTTCGAGAAAATTCGTATTTTCAGCCGAGGTTCTCGATAAGAAAGGACATTCATTCGAGGTTGACATATGGGCAATAGGCTGTATATTGTACACTCTACTTTTTGGTCGCCCTCCTTTTGAAACGAAGTCCCTGAAGGTTCTCTTTTTTATCCATTGATTTGTCTTTGCAAATGCTGTCCGAAATATTTTGTTTCCCTTTTTCAGGAAACGTACAGCCGTATCAAGATGAACCAGTATCGAGTCCCTTCCACAGCTTCACAAACTGCTGCGCACCTTATTCAGAATTTGCTTGCTGCAGACCCTGCAAAGCGACCCACTGTGAAGCAGGTAAACCTCTTTTTCCTTTTCTGTTGCAAATGGTAGCATTTTGAGTCGTAGCAAATATTGCTGGATGTTTCTAAGAGCAACTGGACAGTTCTGTTCTCGAAGCATTTCAAAATTCTAGAAGGCGGCATTTCGAACTGTTTCTATACATATTCGCGGAGTTGTTAGCCTCTGCATTGACATTGTGACCATTGAACCAGATAGAAATGTTCCAGAAATCTATTTTTCTAATATTCCTATTTTGTATGGGTTAACATTATGCTAGAATGAGCGATACGTAGAACGCAAAACCGAAAGCAATTTTGAATCGGATTTGGCTCTTTCCGTGCCGGGTGATAAGATCGCACTTTAACCATTTTCCGATTTTCTGGGCCTTACGTACGCATTTTCCCCTCGGCGGTTTTGGTTATAGTCCTAAGAGTGGGGTACATTTTGCCATCCATCACTTTCTTGTAGACCTTTTCGATTTCTTTTATAGCAAGATGATGTAGTTCTTCACTCCCAGTATTTAGACAGAAGAGTCAAGTGAGTAGAGGACTCGAATTTATGTCTTGGTGCCTCTATTTGTGCTGTTTTGATAACTGACTAGATCATGAACGCATTTCAACAAAAGTTCGTGAGGCCCGACAACATCGTCATAGCATCGCGTTAGACATTCTTACTTTGATGACAAAGGCGTTGCACCAGCGGCTCAGTTTCCTTATAAATTCGAAGCTTTCTTTTTACCAAGTTTCCTTATAATTTCGAAGCTTTCTTTATACCATTCTATAGCCTCATGCATGTCTAAGTACGTAGACTTCAAATCAGGATAAGTGAGGCAACGCACGGCTTACGCTGTGTCGCCTAATAAAATTAGTAAAGCGGTTGTTTCTATTACTTCTCCTGCGTTATATTTTTCTCCATTGAATTCTATGTCCTTGCTTTCGTGTATTTTCATTTTGTTATGCTGGATCTCCTTTTTTTTAAAACAATTTTTGTAAATGCTGTCAAATTTATGGCACCAATGTCTTGTTTTCAGGTTTTGGCACATGACTTCTTCCGATCTGGTTTTATGCCCACGCGGCTTCCGCTTTCCTGCCTTACAATGGCTCCGAAGTTCAATCGTCACAGCGAGGTTCGTGGGCTGCGTTACATTATTGTTGTTTCAAAAAGAAAGAAGTGGTTATTTCGATTATTTCCGACCTTTTCGAATAATAGGAATTTTCCTTGAAAAAAAGTTTAGAAACAGTAATCCAAAAAATGACTTGACTTCATGAACAGTAAAAGAATTATATAAGACAAGAGCGGTAAAAGCTCACATGCATACTTGTTTAATTTCCCTTTTTTGTTTTCCTTTTGTTTTGGCAACAGCCGCTGCTTTCCCATTAAATTAGTCAAAAATTCTTGAAACAACATTTATTTTTCGACCTATAATTTCTTGGTCTTATATTGAAATTCCTTGGCAATAGAGTGTGCTATAATATTCTATCACTTCACAGCTATAAACTTTGCAGAGCAAGTTCCATCCATTAGCAATAATGTCATGATTGTTTGAAAAAAGTGTAAAACTTAATGCACGATTTCTTGGACCAACCTAATATTTATGATTACGAGGCTGTGTCGATAACTTGTCCATGATTCATGAACTGTCGTTGTTATCTGTTTATTACAAAATACATCTTCTGTGTCTAGGTTGGTGTTCCTGCTCAACCTGATCGTCGTGTACCAGCTGGAGTCCTAAGTCCTAAGCAATTGGTCAAGTGAGTTTCAACTACTTATCTCGGGTGTTTCTCTTTGCGAGCGTTCCTCATTTTTGTAGGCAAGAACTCATGACCGGACATGCCCGCGCGCTCAATGCAGTGCCAGAGAATAAAGCAATGGACGGTGAACGCATCGATAGAGGTGTACTCTTGCTATCAACACTTCAACGTAACATAACAACCACTCATGAAGCAAAATTTCTGCAGGTGTTGCACTAGCAAAGGTTCCAGAGGATGGCTACCTTTCCGAACTCTATGAACAGATTTCCTCTTTACTGTCCGCTCGCGTTCCAGAGGTGAGTATTAATAAGAGCTTTCACGCTGTTCACATCGTTGTAGTTGTCATTAATTAATTTCAATTTATTTTCAGCGACAACTGCGTGTGGAAGATGAGGCACCGGAAGCAATGCCTATATTCTGGATCAGCAAATGGGTTGATTACTCTGATAAGTACGGGATTGGCTACCAATTATGTGATAATTCGGTACGTATTTTTTTCGAAATCTCAAGAATCTTGATTCATGATAATTTGACAGTTCTAATTCATATGTTGCAGAAAAAAAGCAAGGGGAAGATAAATTCCAAGTCTTTTTTTCCATAGTCTTTTTTCATTCCCTAGCCTTTTTCAAGTGAAGCTCAGTGATGTTTTGTAAAAAGTGCGATGCTTTTTTCTTTACTGCTTCAGCGCCTGAAAAATTGTCTGAGTTGACAGCTCCATTGTGGAGCAGTGAGTGTTTATTTGTAACAGTGTTCCTTCGATTTATTAGGAAGTGAACTCAACTGTTGTTCTTATACTCGCCTTTCTTTCATAGTTGATGCTTCCATCACCTTATGCAACTCAAATTGTTCTGTCAGTGCTTCAAAATTCTTCGGCGGTGTTGTTGTAAAGCTTAGTTGTAAAGTTGTAGAAAATATTCGTCCCTTGTCAACTGTCTGAGCTTGGGCTTTTTATGTAGTCTTATATAATTTGCTACTGTTAAACATCAATTTCGCAAATTAATCGATCATTCTATAACGTAAAGTTTTATCGAAAGGATAGGTGTTATCTTAAGGATAACAACAGGGCGCGAATTAGCAAAGTATCTTTTTCAGTATCGCAGCGACTTTTCATTTGCGGATAAAACCCCTAAAAACCTTGGAAAGTGATGTTGTTTACTTTAGATGTAAGGAAAATGACTCGATAGGTTATAGCTTCAGAAGTTTCTTGAAAAAGTTGAAATATTTGTCTTTTGTGGCGGATAAATTGTTACAACAAATTATCAATGTCTAGTTGTCAGTGTTACTAGCAGACATTCAATTTTGTGTTTCTTTCATGGTTGTTTCACATAGTATTCATTCATGATGTGCCGTAACATGAAAGCATATTGAACTGCAAACATTTTCAGGTCGGAGTTCTGTTCAACGATAGTTCAAAACTTGTCTTGGATGAGGCTGGTAATGAGTTGACATATATAGAGAAAAATGAGAAAGAAAATTACTACGGCATCGATTGTTATCCTGACACCCTTGCCAAGAAGGTAAGTAAACAATTTTCCCATTGGTAGTACATGCGGCTGTTTAACTATTTTTTTAAGGTCACGTTGCTGAAATATTTCCGAACGTACATGAATGAACATCTTATTAAAGCGGGAGCGCATGTTGTTAAAAAGGTGATATGTGTATTTAATTCTGCTGGAATGATTCTAAATGTCTTAGCTGTTTTAAAGCAATTCGATAGCATTGTTTCTCTTATTGAATCTTGCTCGAATTTCCTATTTTAGGATGGAGATGACTTGGCGCGTCTACCGGTGCTCCGTTATTGGTTCCGCACACGATCTGCCATTGTGCTGCACCTATCTAACGGAACGCTACAGATCAATTTCTTTGAAGTTTGTTACTTTCCTGACTCGTTATGCATCAGAAGTTTTAACTGAATCCAATCTTCAGGATCACACTAAGACAATAGTATGTCCCCTGATGGGGGCTATCACCTACATCGACGAACAGAGAAACTTCCGTGTTTACAAACTTTCACACCTGCAAACCTACGGATGCACAACGGTGATTCTTCTCTTTTCTTACATTTCCTTTGCAAGTAAATCAACACTCGAAAACAGTATTCACCGTGCCTTGTTTTCAACTGCATCCAGATTATGTGATCCAATGAAAAGTGATGTCCTGCTGACATGGCTATTCTATCCTATAGGAGGAAAGAGCACTGTTCATTCAGTTAACGCGTTATCTTTGAACAAAGAAAAAACTGCAAGGACCGCGCGAATTTCTTGACTAACAGGCTATTCCTTTTAACTGTGACTCTGTGAAAGCCTCATTTCCTGTCGGTTGGATTATAACTTGTAAACATATTTTTCAGTGTCTTTATCTGTTAATGAATGCGATGTTCCTTTTCAAAAAACATTGCTCGAAAACTACTTTCATCCTTCTACGTCTCCTTTTGAGTTTGTTCCTGCAGGCACTCATGAGCCGGTTGCGGTACGTGAAGACTATGGTGGAACGACTGATGACTTCAAGCAGTACTCGGCCTGGATCGATAAGCACTGTGCGGGTTGGAATTTCTTTGTGAAAACATGTGCAAGATGTTACAATCGATAAGTCTTTATGCATTTTGAGTATGGGCGGCTTTCAGAGTTTCCTTAGATTTTCACTATTCAAAAAACAGGAGCTGAAGAAGCCACAGCTCAATCGGGTTCACGGTTAATGTATAAAATAAATTCGATCTTTGATAACTTAGGACTGACTCTGGTAAAAATTGCCCAGTTTCGTGTTGAATGTTTAATTTTTGAAGCAACATTTGCAGACTAGATCGACATCAGCTACTGGTTCGCAGACTGGTCGACCGCAAGTTCGTCTTTGAAGCTTATTTCTAATCTAGATCCATCTATCAGAACTAGCATTTAAACGCTGTAAATTCATTTGCTCTCTGAGCAGTATATTTTCGATATGGAAGATGTTTGATGAGCTGAGTAATCTCATTGAATGCCATTGTTCGCATTTATAACTGGTTCTTACTCTTTCTTCTTGTTCTAAAGGTCTCTTTTCTGCACATGTTGCTGATTCCTTGATTAACCGATTGTTTCTTAATCTCTAGAATACCTGTGGTGAACATTGTATTCCTAGTATTGCACTATGTAACGATAACTTTAGACGTCATTGGAAAGTCGCGTCTCATGTCTGCTTTTTTTTTTGAAATGTGATTATATCTACTGATTTGTTCTATAAAATCTGAACGAGTATGGAGCTTCGGAGAAGCAGATGAAGCTCATGCAGTAGGCTAAATGATTACATGGGATACGTTCCCCAGCTGCGTTGCACCAGCCATAGGGGCAGAGCATAGACAGAGGCGGAGGACGAGGTCATCTACTAATTTATTGGCATATGCCGCTGCTTATCGTATGAACACATCCCTGACGCCCTGCGGCTAAAACTCGGAAAACTTAGGAGCAAAGAAAATAGAGACCTACGTTTTTACGTTTTCATGTTTGGCAAACATTTGCATGATGGAACTTTATGGAGTTGGGCAAAGCGTCGAGAGTACGACAGCTTTTACTAACTGCCTACGTATTAGGCTGTTACAGGAAAAGAAGGGAGGCATTAGAAAAGTGACGTAAATCACCATCAAAGAAGTCGAAGAATGAGTTGAAGTCGAAGAATTTAGCTACTCAGACAATT